>JAJOZX010000224.1:727500-795000 GCA_023014485.1 Bathynomus jamesi
GATATGAAATAGGTCGATGGAGTCTGTATATGTAAATGTAACTTGTATAACAATATGTATGTGTAAATGTATTTTCTATAACAATATGTATATGTAAATGTATGATTACCATTATGGTGAATATTATGTCAAGTTTCATACGAGGATTTCAAAATATTTAAGAAAAATAAATTTATAAGCCCACCTTGGAGGTTTGTCATGCAGAAATAGCAATCTGTCACGTGATCCTTTCCTTCTCTCCAAATCATGGGAATTCCAAAAGGCAAAGATTTCGCTCTGCCTTTGCTCATCTTCTCAAATTTTCAATGCACGTCTTGCAGCACATATGAGGGGCGAAATTTTTGTCCTGGTCCCCTAGCTTAATTCCAAAGTATGCTCTATACATTGTCTTCACAAATTTAGTGATTTGGCACTGGTTATTTGGCATGGTAACCGTCCCACATATGTAGCAGAATCTATTGGGATCATTTTTACACGCTCTATTCATTATGAAATATTTTATCTATATGCCTGAAAAGTAAAAAAAGATATTATACAAGTGAAACAAGTGATGATAGATGTTACTGTTCCAATTCCGCTTTGACAAAATCACGAAAAATTCTATTTTACTTATGAGGCCATAGCCGGATAACCTGAGCTGATTGAGAAAAACGGATTGCAGATTCGAAATCAGCAGGAAAAACTATAAGAATCGCTTACAAAACTCTTGACAGCAAAATTGATGCATACCAGTGCAATATACTTAGTTACATTGTGTACATCCGATCGAATACACACAACCAACAACATTATCAGGGCTATTCTTTATTAGGCGTGATTTAACAGTATTATTATACTTAAAAATTATATTAATGCCAATTGCTTTAAGTAAAGTTGGAAGATCTTGAAAATTAACATGGTAAGGTAGGCTAAGGATATTTTTACGCTGAAATTTGTTTACAATTGCATTATTATAATACCTATTCTTGGCTTTCTTAGACAGTTATCTAAAAATGAAATAGGGTAACATAATTTAGTACCAATATTCATGATATTGCATAACTCAGAATCTAAAAATTCAGGACTGACAACTCTCAATGCTCGAAGAAACAGCAGACAAAATAGAGGATTTAATCGAAGGATGATGGTCAGAATAAAAATGCACATAAGAGTTATTATTAGTAGGCTTACTCTTATGCGCATAGTTTAGCAGCTCAGTACAGTTAAAGACCAGGTCTAATAATGAAACACAGCCCTCAACAAACGGTGTTTGTGAAGTTAAGGTTAACAGATCTGTAGTTCAATTATAATGTTACAATGTTTCGGACCGACAAAGACCCTAGGATCCACTCATGGCTGGTCTTCGTAACTGTGTTCGTAATTGTGTATTGTGTATGTCCTCCGTGGTGGCGGAGGGGACCTACAATTTTGCGTGGGTTCCGAACCACAAGAACATAAGAAATTTATGTAAAAACTGCCTGTATATTGGCAACGACCAATTTTTACAAAACTAAATAATTATCAATTTAAAACTAATTAATTATCGATTTAAAACTAAAGATAGAATCTCTGGATCCAGAGAATCGAGTCATAATACACTACTATCCACAAATATGTTACACTCTATATCTGTTTATAACCGACATGCAAATATATCAGATCCAAAGAATCCAGTCAATTTCATTACGGTATCCATCAATACTAGTACCTTGCCAACCAAAAATAAGTCACGGTCCATCTCGATTGCGGACCAAGTCAAAATTTACCACCATATACGTTACAATATATATACTTTGGAGGAAAAGTGTAGGTGTGGCTGTAAAGACTGTACAGTAATGTAGAAATGTGTGTGCACCCATTTTGGGTCTCCCATTTAAAGGTGTTTGTGGGGCAAGTGAAGATCATGAGTTTTTCAATACCTCACAGTACTATGGGGGGCACCGCTCGGCAGAGGAATCTCTTTAAATGGGGTGTGTAAGGACAGAGAGTATCCCCTAACCTAAGATGCTGCCTCCCTATATCCCACAACACTTGTGTTGAGCTGTGGGATCTATCACCACAAAGCCTTAATTTTACTACCTTAAACTATACCCAATCTATTAACATATGCGTCTAATCGATTTTTAAACATGTTTATAGACGTGCTACTAATTACTTCTACCGGCAAACTGTTCCAGCTATTTACTATTCTATGTGTAAAAAAGTTTTTGCCAACTGCTGTCTCGAACCATCTACTTGTCAACTTACAACCGTTATTTCTAGTCCTATTATATTGAGATATTTCGAAAAAGCTATCTCTCTCTACGTTATCGAACCCATTCATAATTTTGAAAACCTGGATTAGATCACCCCTTAGCCTCCTAGTCTCGAGTGTAGTCAATTTTACAGTGGTGGGCACCGTTAACCGCTAATCCGTTAACCAAAAAGTTAACTTCGTTATCCGTTAATTCGTTAAACATGTAACGGAAGTTACCGATAAACCGTTAACGTTAACTTTTATTATAAAAAAAATGAAAAACACAATATATATATAATTTAATTTTCCCTCTTCTTCTCGTTCTCCATTTTGTCCATGAGATGCATGTTGCCCTTCATGAAAATTAGCATATCAAAGTTTTCATCAGACAGGGATGATCTCTTGGCCCTCAGGATGTCCTTGCCCATAGAGAACAAACGCTCCACTGCAGCACTGGAGGGGATGGCTGTGTTGAACTTGATGAACAAGTCCACCAACACTTGCTCACCCAAGAAGACAGCATCTGTCAGCAAGTCCTTCGAGTTGGTCTCCAGCCAGGTCTTGACCAAGTTCTTGGCCTTGCCCTTGAGTGACCTGTGGCTTCTGCTGCTCTCTCTTGTCTGGATGACAGCACTGAAGAAGTCCTCCTCCTCCTCCTCCTCCTCCTCCTCGTTGTTGCTGCCCACTTCGTTGGACTGCTGCTTCATGGCCTCCTCGACTGTACCCTCCACGCTTTTCCTCACCCTGGCGACCTTGGTGTTGTCATACTTGTCCAACCAGATGAGGCGAAACCTGGGATGGAAGGCAGCAGCCAGCTGGCATTCGTCATCCTCCAGGAGGGGCCCAAACCTTTTGTCGATGCCTGCCAAAAGTGCGTCGACCAAGGCGCTGCAGTAGACGAGGCCCTTGGACTTCAAGTCCTTAAGCCTGAAGATTGTCGCAGTAACTGTTGGCAGCAGAGTCCCAAGGTAGGCTTGTTCCTCCCCCTGGATCTTGTTTATTTATGAATTTTTTGGGTTAACGGACTTGAGTTAACGGAAGTTAAATGTAATGGAAGTTAATTAGTCCGATAATGATTTTCAAAGTTAACTTAAAAGTTAAATCGTTAACGAAAAAGTTAACTTCGTTAATTAACGATTAACGGATTAACGGTTTGTGCTCAGCTTTGCAATTTTAACTCCTGAAGCCTATCCTCGTACGACTTTCACCTAAGCGAAGGAATCATCTTAGTTGCTCGTCTTTGAACTCCTTTCGATTTTGTCTATATCTTTGCACATATGCGGATTCCAAAATTGGACCGCGTACTCCAAATGGGGTCTAACTAATGATTTATAAAGAGGAACTATAATGCGCGATTTGTACTCAAAATTTCAAGCTATAAAACCTAACACTTCGCCTTATTGATCGCTGCTGTACTTTGTTTCGCTACTTTTAAATCACCAGTGACTATAACTCCTAAATCTTTTTCCTGCTCTCCGCTTGTTAAATATTTCCCTGACATACTATACGCAAAATTACCGTTACGCGAACCTATATGTAAAATTTTGCACTTATCAACGTTAAATCTCATTTGCCATGTGACTGACCAATCAACGATTTTATTCAGATAATCTTGAATTTTACATCTATCTTCGTCATTAATCGCCCTATCACCCAGCTTCGTGTCATCCGCAAACTTTGAAACTGTACTGACTAGGCCGACATCTAAATCGTTAATATATATAAGAAAAAACAAGGGGCCCAATACAGAACCCTGAGGAATGCCACTCGCTACATTAGCCCAACACGACTCCGCTCCATCAACGACCACCCTCTGTTTCCTACCTCGCAACGACTCTTCTAGCCAATTTATTACTACACCCCCGATTCCATGAGCCTTAGTTTTTTCAATGAGTCTTTTGTGCGGCACGGTGTCAAACGCTTTTTGAAAATCTAAATGCACTACAACAACCGCCCGATGACTCGTAAACGTCCACCACGCTTTGGAAAAATTCTAAAAGATTAGTTAAGCAAGATTTGTTTCGCCTAAAACCGTGCTGCGTATTTCTAACTAGTTTATGCAATTCTAAGTGTTCGACTATACGATCCCTAATTATTGATTCCAGTAGCTTAACTACAACAGACGTTAAACTGATTGGCCTATAATTTCCCGCCGCACCTTTATCGCCTTTCTTAAAGATAGGTGTTACGTTTGCTAACTTAAAATTATCTGGTACGCACCCCTCAGAAATAGACGCATTAAAAATCTTTGTTAGCGGCACAACAATGCTATCTTTTAATTTTTTTAGTTGTATGGGATATATGGAATCCGGCCCCGGTGATTTACGCGTTTTCGTTTTATCAATATAGCGCAACCTCCCCTTCACTAACCACATTATTATCCAAAATATTACCATTATCAAAAGGTATGTCTATGACCGTAGGGATATTCGTTACATCTTCTATAGTAAATACTGACGTAAAAAATTCGTTTAGCAAGGTAGCCATTTCCTTGTTTTCAGAAACTAGATCTCCGTTAACATTTTTCAACGGCCAAAAGACACTTTTTACTGGATTTCTATTGTTGACGTATTGAAAGAATCGCTTGGGGTTTTCTTTACCGTCACGAGCTATGGAGATTTCAAATTCGCGCTTGGACTTTTTTATTACGCTTTTTGCTTCACGCCTTAGAGATATGTAGTTGTTTCGTAACCACAAATTGTCTTTATCGCACTTATGTAGCCTATAAGTAGGCTGACCATATTTCCTTGAGACAAAAACGGGACATTGGGATGGCAAAAAAGGGACGGGGGTTATGTAATATTCTGTATTCATGAAAAAGTAAGTACATAAACATATTGAGCTTACAATTATTCTTCAGTGACAGAACCCATACAAAACGGTACTGTCCCGTTCAAAACGGTACGTATGGTCAGCCTACCTATAAGCCCTATCTCTACTCTTTATAATGTCTCCTACTCTAGAAGTAAACCACAAAGGCTTGTTTACTTTCGCACGCTTAATTTTGTACGGTACACATTCCTCATTTATAGTCCTAAATACTGTTTCGAACGATTCCCACATTAGTTTTGCGTTGGAGTTCCCCATTACGTTTTCCCAATTCACGTGTGACAACTTATTTCGAAATTTACAAAAGTCTGCGTGCTGGAAGTTAGGAATTTTAGTCGAGTTAGTTGGTTTCGAGTGACTTACTGAGAGGACAAACTCCACCATATTGTGATCGCTATTGCTTAACGGTTGTATTACTTGAAGATCAGTAATTAGCCTATCATCCGTAGTTATTACTAAATCTAAAATACTGTCCAACCTCGTAGGTTCCCCAACCTTTTGAATAAGAAAGCTATCCTCGAGAAAATTAACTAAACGATTACCTTCCGCGTCTCCCTACATTGTATCGTAATTCACGTTGGCGCAATTAAAGTCACCCATAACTAAAGCCTGCTCACTACCGATTATTCTCTTTAGTTCACGATATAACGCTTCGTCCGTATCAGATGTTTGATTAGGGGGCCTATATATAACCGCAACAAGAAGTTTGAAATCATTCAATTTAAGTTCTGCTATAGTCGAATCTATCGGTTCTGGAATTGTGCTTTACTTCATAACGTTCGCAATATTATCGTTGATATACAACATAACACCGCCTCCTCGCCTACCTATTCTGTTTTTAACAAAAAGTCTATAACCTTTAATTTGATACTCCCCTACAAAGTCACGAGTTTCAGTGCTAAGCCACGATTCATTTATCGCAATTATATCATAGTCTTTACAAGCAATTAAAGAAAAAAAATTCGTTTATTTTATTTCGTAGGCTATGAGCATTTAAGGATAGAACCTTCAAATTGTTTGTAATTGTGAAACCTTCGCGAGCGCAGAGGAAATTTGTGGAATTTATGCTGGGACCGTTCGAGTTACGGCAGCCTGAAAAGAAGAGATCGTATTATGAAATAGTCTTCCTAAACGCGCAGCTCCAACGTCATTAAGATGAAGTCCATCTCCGAAGAACAAGTCCCTCCTGCCGTAGAAACTGTTCCAAAAATTTGCAAAATGCACTCCTTCCTGTTGGCAAAGAGACTTTAGGTTATTGTTAATATAGGTCGCCTTGCTGTAGAAATCGTTACGTTGGATAATTCGAGGAAGTACAGTATACCTGTTAAAACAATCTTATTAGTTTTTCCTTTAATCGCTCTAGTAAGTCCCTGTACCTAGCCAGCAGTTCTTCCGATCTAGAATTTAAAACGTTATTAGTACAGACATGAATAACATACGTTGTCCTCGGAGGTATCGTCTGTAAATTGGTCAACACTATTAGTTATATCCTCCACCCTTGCACCAGGGTAGCAGTAACGGTGCCTACGACGAGGGTTTCTCCCACAGATTTCCTTGAGCTGCCCTCGAACAATGGAATCGCCAACGAGTCGTATTTCCGGTTCATCACCATCATCGAAACCTAAAACAGAAAACTTATTGTTTGTTATTACTGGTAGACATGTCTTAGGTTTTCTCAATGGGGCTCCATTACACACTCGAACGAAGGGTTGTGAACTAGGGGAAGAGAGAGGGCTATTAATACTATTTATATTAATAGTAGAAACTGAGGCAGGAGGGGTCGTAACTGGAGTCTCAAGGGATTCTAATTCTGCCGTCAGGAGCATCACGCTTTCTTCAAGCCTCACCCTGGCCTCCTTCTCACGTTCTAACTCGTTCCTCAGGACTTCCATGCTTGAACACCACCTGCAAACTAACTGTTCATTATTATTAGCAAATTTCCCTTCACAGCAATTGCAAGAACTTGACAGGGGTGCCATGCTTTTAATTAGTTAAAAAAAAAAAAAAAGAGCGTTTGGAAATGAATAAATTACAACGTAGGTCTACCGCGTTCTTAAAACGCAGAAACAGGTTCTTGTAACACAAATTTATACTAAATGATCAAATAATATAGTACTGAATAACGTCAATAAATGAAATATATTCGTTAATGAATGATTAGTAGCACGAAGTAATTTAGTTAAGAATGCACCGAACACTATTTTTTTAAAACACCAACGAAAACCACTTATTTAATTGATAACAGTGGACACTCGATAAAACACGTCTGTTCACAAGGAAAGACTGATCACATATGTTAGTGAGGTTTGTATTCAAAACATTTTCTAGGAGTATTCAGGAATGTCAAGGATGGGCAGACAGTTTTCAATCAGCAGTTCATTCTAGTCAAGTGTTAAGTGCGGTGGAGAAGTTTAATTATTTACAGTCCCTCTTGGAAGGGAGGCAACAAAGACAATAGCAGGATTAGCATTAACAGAGGCTAATTATAATGTGGCTTGGGATATATTAAAGAAACAATTTGGTAAGCCAGAGATCTTAATTAAAAGCCACCTCCGTGAACTTTTAGCTCTACCTCAGGCTGTTAATAATCCCAATAGTATCAAGGAGTTACGGCAGTTTTATGATGAATTTGAAGTTAGAACTAGGGTCCTGGGTAATTTGGGTGTAGGAATGGAAAGGTATGGTGTAATGTTGGTTATTATACTGGAGTCTAAATTGCCTAGCTCAATTTTGCTTGAATTGCACAAAATTAGTAAGACGAGAGGGAAATGAGTTTGCACATTGGGATGTTAAACAATGGGACAAAGGCAGGCACAGCACCAAAGTTTCTACAAAAAGGAATAGCCCAGGTACATTATCAGCTCTACATGCATCCTCTGAGAATAAATTAAAGGGATCAAGGAATGCATATTTTGCGAAGGCAACCACAAGTCATATAAATTTAAGGTGGCTGAGGCTTTACCTGTTGAGGAGAGAAAGGACAGGGTAACTAAGTCCACAGCATGTTTTAAATGTTTTTGAAAGGTCACAGAGCAAGGTTTTGTAAGTTTAAAATTTTGTGAAAAAAATGACATGGCCGGCATCAGCCATTATTGTGTGAAAACACTCTTAGTAGGCCTACCCCAGAAGTAGAGACATCAGTGGCACATGCCACTGCTATGAAAGGGAGTAAAAGTAAAGGGGGATTATTGCAAACAACTGCAGCATTATTAATTGGGAATGATGGAGAAGCTACTGTGAGAGTGTTGTTTGATAGTGGTAGCCAGTGTAACTTTATTAAGACCAAAATTTCTAGAAAATTGAAGTTTAAAGAACTTAAGAGGGAAAATTTAAGAATTTCTGGGTTTGGGGGTTCAGTTCAAAACCGAACCAAAGTTAAGAAAGTAGAAGTTCTGGTTAAGGTGTTGTTACCACAAAGTCCCACTATCAAGGTTCAAGTTGTAGAGATTGAGGAACTTTGTGCGTCAGTCACTACTTGTTTAGATATGGCATATGTCTAAGAATTGCAAGTTAAAGGAATTAATTTTGGGCAATAATAAGTTTGAAGGAACAGAAGATATTAGTCTTTTGATTGGAGCTGGCTATTACTGGGAATTCATCACTGGTAACATTGTCCGCAAATCTCAAGGTCCTGTAGCTATTGGAAGTAAGTTAGGCTGGATGCTACGTGGTAGCTATTGCAATGAAATGGAGGCTATAGCTCTTTTTGTTAAGATTGAGGAGAACAGCCATGGTTTGGAAAGGCATTTGAAAGTTTTTTGGGAACTTGAATCCATTGGCATAAAGGACAAACGGAAGGAGGAGGCAAGTACAGTGAACAGTGATGTTTTTGTTATTTTTTTTATTTTATTGGGTTCAGAATCCCAGCTGAGCGGTGAACAGCCACTCTGAACGGCCACTTGAACCTACAGCCCAAGTTAAGCCAGACTAAAACTTACGGACTTGGAGGTCCTATTAGGTCCTACCTCAGGGTTGATGACTCGATGTGGGCCTACCTTAGGCCTCGGTTGCATAAACTTAAGATAAAACGAAAGGAGCAATATTTATGGTCTTCTTTCTAAACCTTGCAACAACAACACAACCTGCACCAATGCACGATGCAACAATTTTGTATCTAAACAACCAAACTGAATTGCAAGAGAGTTCTCTATGAGACCACGCCCTGTAAGTGCCGCATTCAACAAACGAGTAGGCAGGACGCGCAATGCCCCAAAAAAATGATGCCACAAGAGTGCTAAAACAATGATGCCACAAGAGCTCAAAAAAGCTAGCTCTAAATTAAGTGAATTTTTCACTGATCTTACAATTATGAGATGTATATATATACACACACCTTAACTTAATATATACAGGCAATGCTGCATCAATCAGCTTAGTCATCATATCGCCTTGGGACAACAATGGCTCTTCCTCTTCTAGATTTTCTAACACTCCCCACCGAAGAGGCATTGTTGTCATTACCTTCTGCAAATTTAGCCAAGCCTTCTCCATGAGGCTGTAACTTAAATGTTTCATCTTGACTATCCGTGTTTTTGCTGATTTCTAAAACAGAGTTTTTGTATAGGTTTCTTTAATTTTCCTCTTGAAGTCTTTACCAGTGCAGACCTAACTAAGTTGTCTTTGCAAAC
Source organism: Bathynomus jamesi (assembly GCA_023014485.1). Classification (NCBI taxonomy): domain Eukaryota; kingdom Metazoa; phylum Arthropoda; class Malacostraca; order Isopoda; family Cirolanidae; genus Bathynomus; species Bathynomus jamesi. The sequence continues at coordinate 737,173 of JAJOZX010000224.1, forward strand.
AAACAACTCTTCAGTTATGCCAAGCTTCCAGCATTGCTTTGGTCTTTCATCCCCAATCATTACCACTTCTCCCATCTTGATACAATTTGCATTGGAGCCCTTTACATTGCCTGATGGGTAATACTTGAGTTCTGGCAAGTATTCTATCTGCCACCTCTTCCATAACTGATCTTGTAGCTCTTCAAGGTACTTGAACCTTCTGGTTAACTCTTCTTGAGTGCTCTGGATAGGCTGTAAGTCTTCTGGCAAACTGGGGCTTGATGTTAATCGTTTACCACAAAGAAAATGATTTGGTGTCACTGGCTCTGCATCCTGCATACTGTTATAAACAAAGCTGATAGGCCTACTGTTCACCATTGCTTCTACTTCACACAAAACTGCAGAATTCTTCTTTCCTCAAATGAGCATTAGCCAAAAGTTTCTTTAATGGACACTTTACACTTCTCACTAGCCTTTCCCAAAATCCTCCCCACCATGGTGCTCTCTCAACAATAAACTCCCACTGTACCCCATGGTGTGAAAAGTAGGATTGGAATCCCTCCTCTTTTATCAAGGACCAAACTTCTTGGAGTTCCTTTGCAACCCTTTTGAAGGTTTTTGCATTATCCGATATGATTTTATTTGGGAAACCCCTTCTGTTCACAAACCTTTTAAAAGCCAAAAGAAATACATCACTACTTAAGTTGCTTACCAACTCCAAATGGATTGCTCTGGTGGTAGCACATGTGAAAAGACATATTTAACCTTTGTTAGACTCCCCTTGCTCATACACATAGACTGGACCTGCGAAGTCTATTCCCACTACATAAATGGGGCAGTGTAGACACCGTTCTCTTGGAAGTGGAGCCACCTTTTCATAATAAGGCTTTGCACTCCAACACTTGCAAACCACACATTTATGCAAGACCTTTTTTACTACTTGTCTAATTTTGGGAATCCAAAACTGTTGTCTGATCTCTATTATCACTTCTCTAATTCCAGCATGTAACAACTTATGATGAGTATCCAGGATCAAAAGTTCCACAAAGTGCCCCCCAGAAGGTAGCAAAATTGGATACCTTTTTTCCTCTGGAAGCCCAGAAAACTGTAGTCTACTTCCTACTCTCAATAAATCCTGATCCAAAAACACATCCAAACCCTTGAGAGCAGAATGTGTTGGTAGAACCTGTAATGGACGGCTGGTGAGCAATTCCCTCTCTTCACCAAATTTTTCCTTCTGCATATATACCACCCAGTATTGCCTGGCTTGCTGAATTTCCTTACTGTTCAGAATTCCTTCCCTTCTTGTTTCTCCCTTAATGTTGTTTGTAAATCTATATACCCATGCTGTCACTCTTAACAACCTTTTCAGACTGCTAATGTCCTCAAGCCTCAATATGGGGGCCTGCTGCATAACTTGACACCTGTTCACAGTGCATTTTCTCACCTCACTCACCCATGCTTCTTCAGCCTGGCATTCTCCTACAATAGGCTGATTAGAAGGCCTGTTTTCACTTCCAAGTTTTAGCCACTTTGGCCCATTCCACCACAAACTTGACTGTGCAAGATATTTAACTGAAATTCCTCGTGTTCGTAAATCTGCTGGGTTTTGGGTGCCTGGACAATGCTTCCATTGCTTGGGATCTATGTGTGCTTGAATTTCCTCCACCCTATTGGCAACAAATGATTTCCATTTCCTTGCCTGGCTTCTTAACCAGTGCCAAACTATAGTGGAGTCTGTCCAATAATAGCTTGGAATTTCATAAAGGGCCAAAGGCTTTTGCACTGTAACTGCAAGCCGACTAGCAATAACTGTACCCATCAATTCCAACCTTGGAATAAAAAGCCTTTTCAAAGGTGCTACTCTGCTCTTTGCAGCAACCAACCTGCAACTTACTTCCTCTTTGAACGTGCCTCTTATATAAATGCAAGTTGCATAGGCTTTCTCACTTGCATCACAAAAGATGTGCAGCTCCAAATTGTCTGGACTATTGTTCAACTCTCCAGAGTACCATCTTAGGATTTCAATGTCTCCAAGATGTGCCAATTCTTTGAACCAATATTTCCACCTTCCATATGATCAGGTAACTCTTAGTCCCAACCAAGTCCAATTTCCCAGAGGCTCTGAAACCAAATTTTTTACTTTATCACAAATGGAGCCAGGAAACCAAGAGGATCAAAGACCTTTGAAGCCAAACTAAGAGCTGTACGTTTTGTCCACCTTGTCTCATTCTCAGCCAGCTCTACTAAAGATTTCACATTGAAGGTAAACAAATCCTCTTTGCTGCCAAACAATGCCTAGCACCTTTGTGTCTATTGCCCACAACTCCTTAATACCAGAATCCTCAATACTTTCTGCTGCATCAGGTCCTACACAGGACTGACTCATAAACTGTTGTAACTGAGAATGATTGGTCTGCCATTTTCTAAGCTCCATGCCAGCCTTCCTCATTATAGCTCTAGCCTCTCTCAATATCTGTTTAGCCATTTCTGTATTATCCACGGAACACAGCAAATCATCAACATAAAATTTTTTCCTTATGTGTTCAATAGTGTTAGGATAGACTTCAGAATATTTCTTAAAATGGTACCGCATAGTAGCTGCCAACAAAAATGGACTAGAGCTGAGGCCAAACAACACTGACTTTATTTTATATGCTTGAACCTTAGGTTCATTTTCCAACAAGTCTTTAGTATCCACCCACAGATACCTTACTGCATCTCTGTCCTCTGGTTTTAACTTTATCCGCAAAAAGGCTTGCTTCACATCTGCAGTCAATGCTACTCTACCAAACTTGAATTTCAGTAACAAGGAAAATAAATCTGCATTTAAATTTTGCCCAGCATCCAAACAGTCATTCAAGGACACACCACCTTTGTCCTTGGCTGAGCCATCAAAAACTATTCTCAGTTTGGTGGTAGTTTTGTCTCGCCGTACCGCTGCATGGTGTGGCAGATAATGTGCCTCCTGGCTCACCAGCTCACCTTGCGCCCTTTCAGCATACCCCTCCTTTACATAGCTTAGGATGGCCTCATTGTATTCATTTAACAAATCCTCATTTTCTCTTAGCCTGTGCAATGAAGTCTCCAACCTCCTATCAGCTAGCTGAAGGTTTGAACTGGGTTTGCAAGAATCCTTCCAAGGGAGGCCAACTTCATAGCAACCATCTCTAAACCCAATCACTTTTTCAAATTGCTCTAAAACATCACTGTTCACTGTACTTGCCTGCTTCTCCTGTTTGTCCTTTATACCAATGGATTCAAGTTCCCAAAAGGCTTTCAAATGCTTTCCAAACCATGGCTGTTCTCCTCAATCTTAACAAAAAGTGCTTTAACCTCCATTTCTTTGCAATAGCTACCATGTAGCATCCAGTCTAGCTTACTTCCAATAGCTACCGGACCTCGAGATGTGCGGACAATATTACCAGTGATGAATTCCCAGTAATAGTCAGCTCCAATCAAAAGACATATCTTCTGTTCCTTTAAACTTATTATTGCCCAAATTAATACCTTTAGCTTGCAATTCTTGGACACATGCCAAATCTAAACAAGTAGTGACTGGAGCACAAAGTTCCTCAATCTCTACAGCTTGGACCTTGATAGTGGGACCTTGTGGTAACAACCCCTTAACCAGAACTTCTACTTTCTTAACTTTGGTTCGGTTTTGAACTGAACCCCCAAACCCAGAAATTCTTAAATTTTCCCTCTTAAGTTCTTTAAACTTCAATTTTCTGGAAATTCTGGTCTTAAATAAAGCTACACTGGCTACCACTATCAAACAACACTCTTACAGTAGCTTCTCCATCATTCTCAATTAATAATGCTGCAGCTGTTTGCAATAATCCCCCTTTACTTTCACTACCTTTCATAGCAGTGGCATGTGCCACTAATGTCTCTACTTCTGGGGTAGGCCTACTAAGAGTGTTTTCACACAATAATGGCTGATGCCGTCCATGGCATTTTTTGCACAAAATTTTAGATTTACAAAACCTTGCTCTGTGACCTTTCAAAAAACATTTAAAACATGCTGTGGACTTAGTTACCCTGTCCTTTCTCTCTTCAAAGGTTAAAGCCTCAGCCACCTCACATTTATATGACTTGTGGTTGCCTTCGCAAAATATGCATTCCTTGATTCCCTTTAATTGGATGCATGAAGAGCTGACGCGGTACCTGGGCTATTCCTTTTTGTAGAAACTTTGGTGCTGTGCCTGCCTCTGTCCCCTTGTTTAACATCCTACTGTGCAAACTCAATTCCCTCTCGTCTTGCTAATTCTGTGCCTAAAGGACTTAACATCTGCTGAAGGGGGATGTACACATGTTCTGTAGAGTATCCTCTACTTAATTCAAGCAAAATTGAGCTAGGCAATTTAGACTCCAGTATAGTAACCAACATTATACCATACCTTTCCATTCCTACACCCAAGTTGTCCAGGGACCTAGTTCTAACTTCAAATTCATCATATAACTGCAGCAACTCCTTGACACTTTTGGGATTATTAACAGGAGGTATAGCTAAAAGTTCGCGGAGGTGGCTTTTAATTAAGATCTCTGGTTTACCAAACCGTTTCCTTAATATATCCCAAGCTACATTATAATTAGCCTCTATTAATGCTAATCCTGCTATTGTCTTTGCTGCCTCCCCTTCCAAGAGGGACTGCAAATAAATAAACTTCTCCACTGAACTTAACACTTTTGACTAGAATGAACTGCTGATTGAAAACTGTCTGCCCATCCTTGCCATTCCTGAATACTCCCAGAAAATGTTACTTCACAAACACCATTTGTTGAGGGTTGTGTTTCATTATTAGACCTGGTCTCTAACTGTACTGAGCTGCTAAACTCTCTTGCTCTGTGGCATACTTTAATTATATCATCAATAATCTCTCCAAAGTAAATTGTTATTTTCTATTTCATCCTCTTCTATAAGAGCCTCAATTTTAACATTTACTTCGCTTAGAGCAACCTTTTTAGTTTCTAATATGGAAAGCTGCGCAGTCACTAAGCTTAACTCCTCTTGCTCTATGGCAGAATCTATAGTGGCAATGACCTTTGTAATTACACCTTTGTAGGTGCTTCTCCTTTTTTAAACTTGTTCAATTCAGCTGCACTCATCTTCAATGCAAACAACAATTGGGCTCAATGCCAAATAAGCTGAATTGGCAAAAAATACTTAACCAAACTGATCAAACTCAAATTTTGGTTTTCTCAAATAAACTGAATTGCTTGGTTGGGGTACTGACCAACCACCAGTATGGAATACCAAATTTTCCACCCGAGTAACTGGCGCACTGAAGTCTGCAACCTTCGCCTACGAATAATAAACCAAAATTAACCAAACCGGTAAAATTGTAGGCCCAAAACAACGACAGACGAGTGGCCAAGTTTCGCAATTGGGCGACCAAACTTTCTACCCTGGGACCTTAACTCAATTATGCTCAACCCGTCTAGGCCTAACTTGGGCTACAATTTGCACAATCAGAACTTTGCCGGAAAATAGTCACTGACTCGGAAAATAGTCACTGACTCGGAAAATAGTCACTGACTCGGAAAATAGTCACTGACTCGGAAAATAGTCACTGACTCGGAAAATAGTCACTGACTCGGAAAATAGTCACTGACTCGGAAAATAGTCACTGACTCAGTCTTGGGCTAGAATCCAGTTTCGAAGGACCATGTTATTTTTTTATTTTACTGAGTTCAGAATTCCAGCTGAGCCGTGAACGGCCAAGCTCTGAAGGGCCAGTTTAACCTACAGCCCAAGTTAAGCTAGACTAAAAGCTTACGGACTTGGAGGTCCTATTAGGTCCTACCTCAGGGTTGCTGACTCGATGTGGGCCTACCTTAGGCCCAGTTGCATAAAATTAAGATAAAAAACAAAAGGGGCACTATTTATGGTCTTCTTTCTAAACCTTGCAACAACAACACAACCTGCACTATTGGACGATGCAACAATTTTGTATCTAAACAACCAAAATGAATTGCAAGAGAGCTCTCTATAAGACCACGCCCTGTAAGTGCCGCATTCAACAAACGAGTAGGTAGGACGCGCAGTGCCCTCCAAAAAATGATGCCACAAGAGCCCAAAAATACTAGCTCAAAATTAAGTGAATTTTTCACTAACCTTACAATTATGAGATGGATATATATACACCTTAACTTAATATATACAAACAATGCTGCATCAATCAGCTTAGTCATCATATCGTCTTGAGACAACAATGGTTCTTCCTCTTCTAGATTTTCTAACAGTTTTAGAGCAATTTAAAAAAGGTATTGGGTTTAGAGATGGTTGCTATGAAGTTGGCCTCCCTTTGAAGGATTCTTGCAAACCCAGCTCAAACCTTCAGCTAGCTAATAGGAGGTTGGAGACTTCATTGCACAGGTTAAGGAAAAATGAGTTGTTAAATGAATACAATGAGGCCGTCCTAAGCTATGTAAAGGAGTGCTATGCTGAAAGGGTGCAAGGTGAGCTGGTGAGCCAGGAGGCACATTACACTGGGTAACAAAATTTGAAAAATTTTGTTTATTGTGATTTTTCTGTCGTTTCTTAATGATTTCGGGGCGCTGATTCCAAAAATGATATTGGTTTTGCTCTGTCATCAACCGTTTCAAAAATATAGGTTATCACACTTTTCATATGGCAAAGTATATGAAGAAGGCTAACATAAATATTTTCTGAAAATAAAAACACTATTGGAAATTAATGTTTATTGAGCTAAAATTGTTTGACAAACCCAAAATGGTGCAAAGGATATAATATATATCATGAGGAGAACCGATAAGAGAATAACAAGCCTTGTTATGCAGTGTGCGTTCCTTAAAAATGCACTGAAGAACGCGACTTCCGCGTATGAACATTCTTGTCCTTTCTGATCAGCGACCATACGTAGTCTCCCATCATGGAAGCATCATAATGGCCCTGGTACCTTTTCTCCATCGTTTGAATATCTTGATGGAATCTTTCGCCATGTTCTTCACTCACATCGCCCAGGTTATCACGAAAAAAGTCTAGATGTGAATGCAGATAGTGTAATTTTAAAGACATACGGCACCCCATTTTGCCATAGCACTTAATCAAGTTTGACACTAACTCCTTATAGTTTGGTGCTTTATGGTTGCCTAAAAATCCACGAACCACATCACGGAAAGCACACCAAGCCTCTTTTTCGATCGGAGTCATCTTGGCTTCAAGGTTCTTTGAATTCAACAGCGCCTTGACTTGTGGTCCTACAAAGATGCCAGCCTTGACTTTGGCCTCAGAGAGTTTAGGGAACATGACCCGAATCTGTTGGAAAACTTCCCCTCCAAAATCTAACGCAGTTACAAACTGCTTAATTAGACCCAACTTAATATGGAGAGGTGGTAGCAGAACTATGTCAGGCTTCACAAGAGGTTCCCTGAGTACATTGTACTTTCCTGGTTGCGGTCCTTTACGTGGAGGCCACTGAACTGTTTTATAGTGCTCAGTTGAAGCCCTGCTATCACACAGGCAAAGAAAACATGAATATTTGGTAAACCCTCCTTGTAAACCTAACAGGAAACCAATCATTTTGAAATCACCACACACGTCCCAGTTATATTGTTCATACCTGATTTGAGTGAGCAGTTGTTTGACATTTTCATAGTCCTCTTTCATTTGAACAGAATGTGCAACTGGTATAGATAGATATTTGTTCCCATTGTGGAGTAGAACAGCTTTTAAACTCCGAGTTAAACTGTCAATAAACAGGCGCCACTCTGAGGGTATATGTGTTAACCCAATAGCTGTGAATAGACCATTAACCTCGCTGCAATAACAGAGAGAGCCATTGACATCGTAGAACCTTGCAAACTCTTCATGCCGCTTTCGGTATACAGTGCTCTTGCAGTCTTCTCCAAGCAAATTCCACTCTTTGAGTCTGGAGGTCAGAAGCTCAGACCCTGATTTCGTCAGACCCAAATCTCTAATTAAGTCGTCCAATTCCCTCTGATTTAGAAAGTGAGGGTTTGTACTGAAAGTTACTGTATATTCTTCATCATGACTGTCCTCACCAGCCGACATCTCAGATGAGCTAGCTGCATCCTCATTTTCAACCTACAAAGCAAAGAAACAAAATATAGGCATAGCTATATATGTAGAAGAGCATCAGCACTAAGAAAAATCGACACATAATGACCCACAGTCTGTAAATACAGAAGGTAAAGTAATGGATAGATACCTGTTCTGGTGGACGTGGTATTGGAAGACCTTCGCCATGTGGTACACGAGCTATGGACGATGCTATGCTTGGATACTGAAGAGTCTGCCTACCTTTAACTTTCCTGTACTTAGAAACATCTACCATGCAGTAGTAGCAATCGTCGTGGTGGCTCTTTGGTTCTCTCCATATTCTGGGTACCGCAAAGGACATTGCCTTGCGTACTCCCCGCAGCCACCCTTCAAGTGTGGAGCGGCAGCTTCCACAGATCACATGGGGTGCCCAGGGCTTATCTTGGTCACCCAAAGGCATACCAAAATAGAGCCGATACGCGATCCAGAACTTGGTGCCTTTCACAATCTTGTGCGATACTTGCTTGGGGCCTATGTAATACCCACAAACGTAGCAGAATATATCCGGCGAGTGTTTACAAGCTCTAGTTGCCATTCTCTTTACCAAACTGTACTACATTAATCATAACCTGCAAATATAGAGAGAAGAGTTATTAAATCTGCAACAGATTACAGATTCCAGAAAAAAGATGTATTCACAACACTGAAATAATGTTCGCAATAAAAAAGGATCGATAACACAAATCGTCAGCACAGAAACACAGTACCTCAGTGCTGGTAACCATCAGACAAACAACCTGCTTTCTTTTTTGTGCTCACACTTACTGACTTCTAATTTCTAGAGCAAGAAACTGTCAACGAACATCCGGATTGTTCTCAACAACTCCTGATTATTCTGATATTGCTGCGCCCATAATAACATTATACTGGTAAAACATGAAAAATGGATTATCTCTGAAACCATTGATGATACACACAAACCAAGGCCAGATTTGGACTCAGCGCCCACAAATGCATATAAAAACAAAAAATTCTATATAAACAGAATCAGTGTTACACAGTGTTAACTGCCACACCATACAGTAGTACGGCGAGACAAAACTACCACCAAACTGAGGGTAGTTTTTGATGGCTCAGCCAAGGACAAAGGTGGTGTGTCCTTGAATGACTGTTTGGATGCTGGGCTAAATTTAAATGCAGATTTATTTTCCTTGTTACTGAGATTCAGGTTTGGTAGAGTAGCATTGACTGCAGATGTGAAGCAAGCCTTTTTGCGGATAAAGTTAAAACCAAGGATAGAGATGCAGTAAGGTATCTGTGGGTGGATACAAAATATACAACATAATATGTTATATTATGTTATAATGTTACAAATTTGAATCAGAACGAGATGAGATTTTTTATCTTAGAAGCGTTCGCTTCTGCCGTAGTTAGCGGAATTTGATCACTTACCTAAGCATTTTCGAGTTCATTGCGGGAGGCGAAATAATTAAAAGTAAAAATAAAAAAAATAATACGAGAACGTATTTGCGCGTTTTCGAACGAACAGATACGAATGCATAAAGTTTTGCATTTCATACACTGACACGAGTAAAAATGAATATTTAATACAATTGATATAGGATAATGGTCAAGATAAGATATGGACGTATGGGCGAATATGGTTGAATGATATTTATACTGCATAACACGACAAGTAAATAATGACGTATAGAGAATGAAGTTTTTTATATTAAAGAATTTACCATACATTGAATACGGAAGATGTCAAATACTAAACACGTGATTCAGTGTTCAAGGTATGGAAACCGTGAAGGAAATTTAAGTTATTCTATGACGTCATAGTGTATAAGTCATTATTGGGAGGATTTAAAAGAAACGAATTAGATACAAATAGTGGGTATTAAGGACTAAGAAGTACAACTACGGGTTCCAATCCTGTTATATGCAATGTGTATGCATAATCTAGGGACGAGGGTGAGATGCAAGACCACAATCAACTAAAACAAATTCTATAACAAATAAAAATGAAAATATGGACACGACCAAACCATAGAAATGGTAGGTCGCATGGTTGTGACTGAAACAAAAATAGAAAGCAACAAATAAAAATTCTATCCAAACTCGCGTTAAGCGATTTTGGTTCTCATGTAAAAATGAATATTGATTATTCATTGTCCATTTTTACATATATAAACAATGCACCTTCAATAAATATAAATATATATATATATATATGAATACCAAAATGGCTGGTTACGCCTTCTAAGCCGACTGACGGATTTCTAAACCAACTGTCAAGAATATCCCCAAATAAATAGCGCAATCTAGCAACTGAAAAGTGAATATATATATATATATATATATATATATATATATATATATATATATATATGCGCATACACCTGCCTTCTAAGCCAGATTAAGCCAACTGGCGGATTTCGAGTTCTAAGCCAAGTGATGCTACTTCAGTTCTCATTATGCGTGTGTCCTACAGAGATGGATGGTCTCCTCTCTCTCTATCTCAGGTTAGGTGGACTCCCCCCCAGCTTGCTGGGGGATTCCCCCCTTTTTTTGGTACCATAGGGGGTGGGGGGTGGCCTCTTGCAACATTTGATCAACATTGCAATTGCTCTGCACTCTGAACTTTTGCGGGCATACTACTGGTCGTCAAAATTCAAGGTGTATCATCATCAGAATCGGAATTACGCAGTTCAGTACCACAAGGGACAGTACTGGCCCCACTCCTGTTATAATGTTTCAGACCAACAAAGACCCTAGGATCCACTCATGGCTGGTCTACCTAACTGCGTTCGTAATTGTGTATTGCGCATGTCCTCCGTGGTGGCGGAAGGGACCTACAATTTTAGCTGGGTTCCGAACCACAAGAACATAAGAACATTAGAAATTTTCATAGTGGGCACACTAGGGGCCACTTCGGCCCATCGAGGTGATTCCACTATGTAAAAACTGCCTGTACATTGGCAACAACTAATTTTTACAAAACTAAATAATTATCAATTTAAAACTAATTAATTATCAATTAAAGACTAAAGATAGAATCTCTCGATCCAGAGGATCAAGTCATATAGACTATTATCCACAAATATGTTACACTATATCTATTTATAACCGACATGCAAATATATCAGATCCAAAAAATCCAGTCAATTTCACTACGGTATCCATCACTACCAGTACCTTGCCAACCAAAAATAAGTCACGATCCATATCAATTGCGGACCAAGTCACAATTTACAACCATATACATTTCCATATATACACTTAGGAGGAAAAGTGCAGGTGTGGCTGTAATGACTGTACAGTAATGTAGAAATGTGTGTGCACCCATTTTGGGTCTCCCATTTAAAGGTGTTTGTGGGGCAAGTGAAGATCAAGTGTTTTTCAATACCTCACAGTACTATGGGGGGCACCACTCGGTAGAGGAATCTCTTTAAATGGGGTGTTTAAGGACAGAGTATCCCCTAACCCAAGATGCTGCCTCCCTATATCCCACAACACTTGTGTTGAGCTGTGGGATCTATCACCACAAAGCCTTAATTTTACTACCTTAAACTATACCCAATCTATCAACATATGCGTCTAATTGATTTTTAAACATGTTTATAGACGTGCTACTAATTACTTCTACCGGCAAACTATTCCAGCTATTTACTATTCTATGTGTAAAAAAGCTTTTGACAACTGTTGTCTCGAACCTTCTACTTGTCAACTTACACCCGTTATTTTTAGTCCTATTATATTGAGATATTTCGAAAAAGCTATCTCTATCTACGTTATCGAACCCATTCATAATTTTGAACACCTGGATTAGATCACCCCTTAGCCTCCTAGTCTCGAGTGGTCAATTTTAACTCCTTAAGCCTATCCTCGTACGACTTTGACCTAAGCGACGGAATCATCTTAGTTGCTCGTCTTTGAACTCTCTCGATTTTGTCGTGAGAGTAAAACTGGCGCTACGTGAGTTCCCCGGATATAGGACCTATGTCCCTATCGGGGAACGACCGGTTTCTCCCCCTCAGCATAGGTTTCGAAGGAATTTACGAAGGGGTCCGGGGCTCAGGAGATCCCCTATCCCCCACCGATGTTGGAGGTGATCTTTTTTGACACGTGATTGACCAGTGCACTACGTCGATTAGCCGATGATTCCATTTATAGGGCTAGGAGTCGGGGGTAAAATCTTCTCCCCTAGCCATTAGCCTATGGATAGGCTGTATTGGGTTCCCGGAGTCAAGGGTTCGCCGAAGGGTTCGCCAATAAGTCTTTCGCGGTACGACACGTGACGACCGACCATTGCACTACGTCGGTTAGCCTATGATTCCATGTATAGGGCTAGGAGTCGGGGGGAAATCTTCTCCCCTAGCCATTAGCCTATGGATAGGCTGTATTGGGTTCCCGGAGTCAAGGGATCGCCGATAAGTCAACGTGTGCCGGGACAACCTGGAGAATTTTGCGAATGGAGCTCGTAGCCGCGTAAAGTAGCCTCTGTAGCCGTTCAATTAATTCTCGGTTCCCCCCCCCCCCGGGTACCTATCGAAGTTTGACCGTGGCTGAAAGCACCTATGAAAAGGTAGGGCCGGGGTGATCCCAGCCCGGCCGTAGACCCCTCTATAACCGACGCGTTGACTTATAAGTAGCGCGGATAGGGTCTATGACTTCGCCCAAAATTTTCCATCAATCGCGCGCCTAACGCCTCGGCTCGTCGGAGCAGCTATCTCCCCGGTGCCTATGGCGGCCCATAGGGCTAGCGATCGGCAATAAGTAGAAGATGGAAAGCCGCGGATTGGGCTAAAAAAGCGCCTAAATCTCGTGAGCTTCAATGGGTAGGTAACATCTATGCGAGGGGTGAGAATGTGAGTTTTAGTCCCGCCCTTCTCACAGTATCTATCAGTTGAATTAATCGCCGTAGCAATGTGAGAAAGGAGGCTGCCTATTTCGAAAACTCACAACTTCCTCATTGGGTGTTGTAGACCGTCTATATCTTTGCGCATAAGCGGATTCCAAAATTGGACCGCGTACTCCAAATGGGGTCTAACTAACGATTTACAAAGAGGAACTATAATATCGCGCGATTTGTACTCAAAATTCCGAGCTATAAAACCTAACACTTTGTTCGCCTTATTGACCGCTGCTGTACTTTGTTTCGCTACTTTTAAATCACCAGTAACTATAACTCCTAAATCTTTTTCCTGCTCTACGCTTGTTAACTCTTTCCCTGACATACTGTACGCAAAATTACCGTTACGTGAACCTATATGCAAAATTTTGCACTTATCGACGTTAAATCTCATTTGCCATGTGACTGACCAATCAACGATTTTATTCAGATCTTCCTGGATTTTACCTCAATCTTCGTCATTGATCGCCCTATCACCCAGCTTTGTGTCATCCGCAAACTTTGAAACTGTACTGACTAGGCCGACATCTAAATCGTTATAAGAAAAATCAAGGGCCCAATACAGAACCCTGAGGAACGCCACTCGCTACATTAGCCCAACACGACTCCGCTACATCAACAACCACTCTCTGTTTCCTACCTCGCAACCACTCTTCTATCTAATTTATTACTACACCCCTGATTCCATGAGTCTTAGTTTTTTTCAATGAGTCTTTTGTGCGGCACGGTGTCAAACGCTTTTTGAAAATCTAAATACACTACATCAACCCCCCGATGTCTATCGTAAACGTCAACCACGCTTTGGAAAAATTCTAAAAGATTAGTTAAGCAAGATTTGTTTCGCCTAAAACCGTGCTGCGTATTTCTAACTAGTTTATGCAATTCTAAGTGTTCGACTATACGATCTCTAATTATTGATTCCAGTAGCTTACCTACAACAGACGTTAAACTGATTGGCCTATAATTTCCCGCCGCAACTTTATCGCCTTTCTTAAAGATAGGTGTTACGTTTGCTAACTTGAAATTATCTGGTACACACCCCTCAGAAATAGACGCATTAAAAATCTTTGTTAGCGGCACAACAATGCTATCTTTTAATTCTTTTAGTTGTATGGGATATATGGAATCCGACCCCGGTGATTTACGCGTTTTCATTTTATCAATATAGTGCATTACCTCCCCTTCACTAACCACAATATTATCCAGAATATTACCATTATCAAAAGGTATTACGTCTATGACCGTAGGGATATTCGTTACATCTTCTATAGTAAAAACTGACGTAAAGAATTCGTTTAGCAAGGTAGCCATTTCCTTGTTTTCAGAAACTAGATCTCCGTTTACATTTTTCAACGGCCCCAAGACACTTTTTACTGGATTTCTATTGTTGACATATTGAAAGAATCGCTTGGGGTTTTCTTTATTGTCACGAGCTATGGAGATTTCAAATTCGCGCTTGGACTTTTTATTACACTTTTCGCTTCACGCCTTAGAGATATGTAGTTGTTTCGTATCCACAAATTGTCTTTATCGCACTTATGTAGCCTATAAGCCCTGTCTCTACTATTTACAATGTCTCCTACTCTAGAAGTAAACCACAAGGGCTTGTTGTTTACTTTCGCAAGCTTAATTTTGTACGGTACACATTCCTCATTTATAGTCCTAAATACTGTTTCGAACGATTCCCACATTAGTTTTGCGTTGGAGTTCTCCATTACGTTTTCCCAATTGACGTGTGACAATTTATTTCGAAATTTACAAAAGTCTGCATGCTGGAAGTTAGGAATTTTGGTCGAGTTAACTGGTTTCGAGTGACTTACTGAGAGGACAAACTCTACCATATTGTGATCGCTATTGCTTAACGGTTTTATTACTTGAAGATCAGTAATTAGCCTATCATCCGTAGTTATTACTAAATCTAAAATACTGTCCAACCTCGTAGGTTCCCCAACCTTTTGAATAAGAAAGCTATCCTCGAGAAAATTAAGTAAACGATTACCTTCCGCGTCTCCCTGCATTGTATCGTAATTCACGTTGGCGCAATTAAAGTCACCCATAACTAAAGGCTGCTCACTACCGATTATTCTCTTTAGTTCACGATATAACGCTTCGTCCGTATCAGCTGTTTGATTAGGGGGCCTATATTTAACCGCAACAAGAAGTTTGAAATCGTTCAATTTAAGTTCTGCTATAGTCGAATCTATCGGTTCTGGAATTGTGTCCTTTACTTCTATAACGTTCGCAATATTATCTTTGATATACAACATAACCGCCTCGTCGCCTACCTATTCTGTTTTTAACAAAAAGTCTATAATCTTTAATTTGATACTCCCCTACAAAGTCACGTGTTTCACTGCTAAGCCACGATTCATTTATCGCAATTAAATCAGTCTTTACAAGCAATTAAAGAAAAAAATTCGTTTATTTTATTTCATAGGCTACGAGCATTTAGGGATAGAACCTTCAAATTGTTTGTAACTGCGACACCTTCGCGAGCGCAGGGGAAATTTGTGGAATTTACGCTGGGACCGTTCGAGTTACGGCAGCCTGAAAAGAAGACAGTATTATGAAATAGTCTTCGTAAACGCGCAGCTCCAACGTCATTAAGATGAAGTCCATCTTCGAGGAACAACTCCCTCCTGCCGTAGAAACAGTTCCAAAAATTTGCAAAATGCACTCCTTCCTGTTGGCAAAGAGACTTTAGGTTATTGTTAATATAGGTCGCCTTGCTGTAGAAATCGTTACGTTGGATAATTCGAGGAAGTACAGTACCTGTTAAAACAATCTTATTAGTTTTTTCCCTTAATCGCTCTAGTAAGTCCCTGTACCTAGCCAGCAGTTCTTCCGATCTAGAATTTAAAACGTTATTAGTACCGACATGAATAACATACGTTGTCCTCGGCGGTACCGTCTGTAAAATGGTCAACACTATTAGTTATATCTTCCAGCCTTGCACCAGGGTAGCAGTAACGGCTCCTACGACGAGGGTTTCTCCCACAGAATTCCTCGAGCTGCCTTCGAACAATGGAATCGCCAACGAGTCGTATTTCCGGTTCATCAGCATCTTCGAAACCTAAAACAGAAAACTTATTGCTTGTTATTACTGGTACACAAGTCTTAGGTTTTCTCAATGGTGCTCCATTACGCACTCGAACGAAGGGTTGGGAACTAGGGGAAGAGAGAGGGCTATTAGTACTATTTATATTAGTAGAAACTGAGGCAGGAGGGGTCGTAACTGGAGTCTCAAGGTATTCTAATTTTACCGTCAGGAGCATCACGATTTCTTCAAGCCTCACCCTGGCCTCTCTCTCACGTTCTAACTCGTTCCTCAGCACTTCTATGCTTGAGCACCACCTGCAAACTAACTGTTCATTATTATTAGTCATTGTAAACGCGTAAGTGGCAAATTTCCCTTCACAGCGACTGCAAGTACTTGACAGGGGTGCCATGCTTTTAATTAGTTAAAAAACAAAAAACGAGCGTTTGGAAATTAATAAATTACGACGTAGGTCTACCGCGTGCTTATTGTGTCGTCACCTGCGAAAACCCGCAAAAATGTTTTTGAAACGCAGAAACAGGTTCTTGTAACTCAATTTTATTGTAAATGAATATATAATTAAGCTACCGACGAAAGATCTGTTAAAGAAAAAGTATTAAATGAAACTTATCTGTCTGCTATTCGACCGACTTAATTCCTTTTTTCCCCACGGTGGGTGACAGTATAGTAACATCCTTTGCAGACGATACAAAAATCAGCAGAAAAATCAACGATGTCAATGAAGTGGAGGCCTTGCAGAGGGACACGAACAAAATATATCAGGTCATCCCATAAGTAATGTCGTTTTTGAGATCGGAATTTGAAGGACAAAAAAAAACAACTGAAACTTTTTAATCTAGTATATATTTTCCATCGGAATCAATGACACTCTGCCAACGTCCTACAAGCTTTTTAATGCCATGTTTATAAAATTCGGGCGGTTTTGAGGCAAAAAACGTACAAAGACTGGTGTGCAGGTCATCTAAAGAAGTATACTGTTTCTCGTCAAGATAGTTTTGCAGACTCATGAAGAGATGATAATCTGAAGGCGCAAGGTCTGGAGGATGTGGAAGTTTTTCCCACCCAAGCTCCTCAATTTTTGCAGAAGCGATCCAAGCGGTATGAAGACGTGCGTTGTCGTGGTGGAACACGATTCCTTTCCGATTAATCAAAGAAGGTCTCTTTTCTTTTAGTGCAGTGTTCAATCGATCCAGTTGTTGACAGTAGACTCGAGCGGTGATTGTTTGGTTGTGTGGTAAGGTTTCAAAGTGTATTACACCACCTTTATCCCACCAAACACTAAGCAACACCTTCCGAGGGTGAAGATTTGGTTTTGACTGTGGTGTCGCTGGTTCTCCGGCACAAACCCACTGTCGACGGCGCTTAACATTCTGGTATAGTATCCACTTTTCATCACCAGTCACTAAATGGTGCAAAAACGGATCTTGATGTTCACGGGAATGAAGAGCTGTGCTAATGTTTACCCGCACCCTCAGACTGTCGACCGACAAATTATGTGGCACCCATTTTCCTAATTTAGGCACTTTCCCGAGTTGTTGCAAATGTCGATGGATGGTGGACGGGGATGAATTGAGTTTCTGGGCCAATTCTTCGGCAGTTGTTGAAGTCTTCTTCAAGTGCGGCTAACAGCAGGTCATTATCAAACTCAGCAGGGCGTCCAAAGCGTTCTGCATATGTCAAACAGCACCATTCCTAAACTTTTGAAACCATCTTTGACATTTCCTCACAGGCAGAATATCGTTGTCATAAACGTCCTGAATGTTTCGCGTTGCTTGAGTAGCACTATTCCCTATTTTGAACTCGTAAAGCATTATATGCCTGATATGCTCTTCTGATACTGCCATGTTTATGAGGGGTTTACATAAAGCAAAACACACTTGTTCACTGGTCAAGGTCTGTAAAGTATGTAGCGAAACACGATAGATCTTCTCTTACATATAACCTTCGGAAAATTTATGCTTAAACCGAGTAGAACTAGTTTAAACTTAATCTATCGTAAAAAACGACATTACTTATGGGATGACCTGATACAAATGGTCAGAAGACAACAATATGACAGTTAACACCGAGAAATTTCAGCTCTTGAGATATGGTAGAAAAGAGGAACTTAACAGACTGCATATTATGCTCCAGATAGACAGGAAATTCAGAGAAGCACGAAAGCGATCGATCTAGGGGTAATAATGACCGATCTTGCGAAATTCGAAACACAAAATCAGATAGCAATAAACAAAGCAAAAAGAGTCGCGGGACAGGTACTAAGAACGTTCAAAAGGAGGGACAAGACAGTAATGATTCTCCTGCTGAGAACACTGATCATACCAAAACTTGAATACTGCTGTTTTGACGTCCCCATATAAAAAGGAAGAAACTAATAAACTAGAAGAAACGCAGAGACATTTCACAGCCAAGATTGATGGCTGCAAAGAACTCAACTACTGGAAAAGACTACATAAACTAAATCTGTACTCCCTGGAAAGAAGAATGAGGTATCCCATAATCTACAGTACATATAGAAAATAATCGTAAAACTGGTACCAAACCTCAAACTAAACCCACTTATCATCTAAACAACGCTGGAAAATAGGAAAGGCAAAATGTGTAGTGTTCCCAAATTAAAAGCCCGACAAGGGACTTCCTCAACTCTGAAGGAAAATATCTTGGTTGTGAGGGGGCCAATAATTTTCAACAAGTTTCCAAAGGACCTCAGAAACGTTACAGGGGTCAAAGTTGAAGTCTTCAAGAGAAGACTAGATGCCTGACTCTGGACGGTACCAGAATTGCCGGATGTACCTGGCTATGTACGGTGGAGAGCGCAAGAGAACAACTCGCTCCTCCACCAAGCCAGGACTAGAGGCGGGGCCACCAGCTTGACTTTCGTGTGAAGAAAGACTGACGCACGGAATCCTAACGAGGTTAACGTGTGTATGTATATATACAGGGTGTTATCAAATTATGTTCCATAAATTAGTTTACATATTCAGGACGTCAAGTGAACAAAAAACCTCCTATGAACATAAACCCGCAATCGCTTCGTTTCCGAGATATATTGCTTTTTTGCCGAGGACGATCCAGTTAAAATGAGTCATTAAAGTTTATCTCAGAAATGAAGCGATTGCGGATTTATGTTCACAGGAACTTTTTTGTTCTCTTTGACTTTCTGAATAAGTATACTAATTTGTGAAACATTTTGATACCCTGGGTATATATCTTTCAAATGTTCCGTGCGATGATTCTTCATTTCACGAAGGTCAAGCTTGTCGCCCCCTCCTCTCGAGTTGGCCTGGTGAAGTAGAGAGTTGGTTTCTTGTTTTCTCCACCTCACATACCCAGGTACGCCCGGCTCATCGGGGATTGTTCTCAGCCAGGCGTCTAATCATCTTTTGAAAATGTCCACCGCAACACCACTCTTGTTCCTTAGTTCTTTGGGTAGCTGATTAAACAGTCTTGGTCCTCTCACAACAAAACTATTTTCTTTCAGGGTTAAGGATGTTCCCTGTCTAGCCTTTAATTTGGAAACACGATACAGTCTTCTTTTTCTACTTTCCACCGTTGTTTGGGGAGTTATAGGGTTGAGAGTAAGATTAGAGGCTAGTTTCTCCATTATTTCCCAAGTGTAAATAATGGTGTAGCTCTCTCTCTTCTCCTTCTCCTATCTTATTTTGTTTCAAATTTCGCATCATAAGTCATTACAACTCCTAAATCTTTTGATTTAGAATTTTTCTGAATTTCCTATCCATTTGGAGTATAGTATTCTATGGGTTTTAGGTCCTCCCTTTTTCCGTACCGTAACAGTTGAAATTTCTCAGTGTTAAACTTCGTATTATTGCCTTCAGACCAATTGTAGATTCTGTTCATACCTGTTTGTAGAGATCCTATATCCTCTCGGTTTCTTCTTTTTCTACTAATTTTCGTGTTATCGGCAAAGGATATTATTCTGCTGTCACTGGTAACTTCCTCACCTATATCAGTTAGCATGATTATGAAGAGCAATGGAGCTAATACTCTTCTTTGTGGTACTGGGCTAAGGACCTCTGACTCTGATGAAGATATTCCTTGAACTGTAACGACTTGCTACCGCTCACTAAAAATCATATATAACTTATATACCTGTTTTCCTACTTTTTCTGTTATTTCCACACATTTCAGTTTGTGTTATGATTCCATGGTCACACTTGTCGAACGCTTTGGCAAAGTCTGTGTATACAGTATTACATCATAGTTTTCATTATTTTCAAGTGTATCAGTAATGTTATATATATATATATATATATATATATAACTGCAAACACGCAGTATAATTAACGTAAAGAACGACGCTTTGTATAGGAGAATATTCCGCGCAAGATGAGAGCGAATGAACGAAACAAATGAAAAAATGAGGTCACCCCGGGAATCGAACCCGGATCTTCCGATTGCCGGTCAGATATGATAACCATTACACCATTACCTCATTTTTTTCATTTGTTTCGTTCTTTCGCTCTCATCTTGCGCGAATATTCTCCTATACAAAGCGTCGTTCTTTACGTTAATTATACTGCTGTTTTCAGTTATAATTATATAATGTTACGGCATGAGGGAGGTGCCCCTTTGGGGCATTGGTTTTCTGCGCGCATGTAGAGGAATTACGACATTTGATTGAGTGAGGCCCGTGGTGTAATGGTTATCATATCTGACCGGCATCGGAAGATCCCGGGTTTGATTCCCGGGTGGTTACCTCATTTTTTCATTTGTTTCGTTCTTTCGCTCTCATCTTGCGCGGAATATTCTCCTATACAAAGCGTCGTTCTTTACGTTATATATATATATATATATATATATATATATATATATATATATATATCAAAGAAAAAGGGTAACTATTATATTTTTAGCCAAAAACCAAAACTTAAACCTCAACTGGCAGAATTGAGCGTCCACTTTTCGAAGCACATAACATGTCCGTTTCAAGATGGGAATGAACTCAGAATGGTACCCTGAATGGTTACCCCTTTTTCTTTGATGTATGTATTCAATCTGACGTGAAGGCAGCGAGTCTTTTGCTTATATTGAGGTTCTAAATGTAGCAGGGCTAGGCTGCTTTAAACCCTAGATCCATGTCCCAAAGCTGGATCCTGTCTGCTTTGCAGATAGCTGGTGAGGGAAGCTATATTTATGGGACCTCTTTGCGAGTGACCCGTTGCCCACGTCGGGCTAGCATCATGAAAGAGAAAAACTATGGTATTTGTCATTTACCATTACTTATTCGGACTATAGTGGATTTAATTATCCCAGAAGAGTTCCTTGTTCCATGCACGGTCTGTGTATATATATATATATATATATATAATACACCGTGCATGGAACAAGGAACTCTTCTGGAAAAAAAAATTAAATCCACTATAGTCCGAATAAGTATTGGTAAATAACAATATATATATATATTATATATATATATGGAGCTTTCCCGTTTCATTAACTGTTTCCGATTTTTATGAAAACGTGATATGTACAGTTTTTCACGCTGATTTCAAAATTATAAACCATTCCATCGAGAAATATATAACCAAAAAGTTATAATGTGTAGAAACTAGCAAATGTTTGAAACGGCGTAGGCTATAGAAATGTTAAAATAATACGCTCATTCTAAAAATAAGTTTTTTCGAAATGAAAGTAAATTATAGAATACTACAAAAAGTACTAGAACGGTGTAATCACTGCAAGCATAGGCTAGGCTATTTTTTAAACGGTGGCAAGCATAGACTATAATTCAACATCTTTTTACTTTCCAATGACTGACAAATTTAATTTTATAGAATTATATAGGAAGAGTGAGACAGAAGAAAATGCAGTAAAATTTTTACAAGAATATAACTTAATACCGAAAGAAAAACAGTGTCCGAGAAAACATCAAATGCTAATAAGCCTAACTTAACTTAACCTAACCTAAGTATTTCTCGATGAAATCGTTTATAATTTTGAAATCAGCGTGAAAAACTGTACATATCACGTTGTTTTCATGAAAATCGGAAACAGTTAATGAAACAGGAAAGACCCATATATATATATATATATATATATATATGATCACAGACAGTGCATGGAACAAGGAACTCTTCTGGGATAATTAAATCCACTATAGTCCGAATAAGTAATGGTAAATGACAATACCATAGTTTTTCTTTTTCATGATGCTAGCCCGACGTGGGCAACGGTCACTCGCAAAGAGGTCCCATAAATATAGCTTCCCTCACCAGCTCTGCAAAGCAGACAGGATCCAGCTTGGGACATGGATCTAGGGTTTAAAGCACCTAGCCATGCTACATTTAGAACCTCAATATAAGCAAAAGACTCGCTGCCTTCACGTCAGATTTGAATGCATCAAAGAAAAAGAAAAAGGGGTAACTATTATATTTTTAGCCAAAAACCAAAACTTAAACCTCAACTGGCAGAATTGAGCGTCCACTTTTCAAGGCACATAACATGTCCGTTTCAAGATGGGAATGAACTCAGAATGGTCCCCTGAGTTTTTTTATGATACACACAGACAGTGCATGAACAAGGAACTCTTCTGGGACTATAGTGGACTATAGTGGATTTAATTATCCCAGAAGAGTTTCCTTGTTCCATGCACTGTCTGTGTGTATCATAAAAAACTCAGGGGACCATTCTGAGTTCATTCCCATATATATATATATATATATATATATATATATATATATATATATATATATATATATATATATATATATATATATATATATATATATAGTGGCCTAGGAATCACCAGTTTGACGTGGCCAAGAAAGTAGGCTTCTATAATTTATGACTTAAATTGAAATTAATAATATAATTAGGGGTCACCAACTTGGGCCTACTGCCCAAACAAACAATATTTAATAAGGAGAGAGAAATTACTTTGTTGTTTTGTGTTTAATTAGGTAAATAAATCAATTATTTGTTCACAGCGATTAATAGTTCAATAAAGGTATTTATAGTGATTAACAATTATATAACGGCATTTATACTTTTTAGCAATAAGGAATGGTTATACAGTATAATTGTTAAGTAAATACACTAATTCAGAGAGGCTAATGAGCTATGCAGAGGTGAACACAGAATAAATAATGAAGCTATTAATAACTGAAATAATGAAAGTACGGTATGGCACAGTAAGTGGATTAGGTAGGAAAAACGAAATGCATTAAAGGAGCACATAAACAATCGGATACAAAATAAATGAGTTATATGAAAGAACACAATAACAGGGTGATACAACACAACGGTATTGGTACAACAATTGAATAGGCCTACTGCGGTCTTAACGAGAGAGTTAGTTTGAACGGTAATGGAAACACTTTTAGGGCCTACGTGATTAGGCAGAGCTTGTGGAAGCACGACGTAACAAAAACACTGTAGGCCGAGTGAGGGCCGACAAGAGGCTTACCACAACGCTGGATAATTCTGGAGACTGAAGACCTACGTGAAGATTTGACCGTATTGCATTTCGCCGTAGATGACTTTTGGAGACTGTAGAGGGCCTGTTGAGATACTTGTTCAACGGGCACCGATCGAATTGTGGTGAAGGATGAATGACGAGCAAAGTGGGGTTTGTGGCTTGTAGCCTACTAGAAGGTTTACGGATCTGGACTTCGAAGGGTGCTTTTGTAGTCAGACTGGCCTTGCCGGCGAGAGGATGTGTGTTGACAGGCGACAGAGACTTGTTGAAAAGGGGCCAACGGAAAACTCCTGCGGCAGTGACGTTGCTTCTTGCAGGATGAAATTGTAGAGGGCCTTACTTGATGATAGACTTTGTGTATGCTCGACCGGAGCCTTGAAGGAACAGCGGGCCGCTCTCCGGCGAAAGCCGGAGAGCGGGTGGCGTGACGAGTGGTGCTACTGACGAAGGTGCTGAGAGTGAGACGTGACGACCAAAACGAGAAAATGGCAAGTGAGTGTGATTTGAGAAAGAAATTGCATTTTATAGGCCTTGGTGACGTCCTCTGGTGGTCGTTTTGGGAAATACCACAATCTGTGTTTCCTATGGGCCTGTTTCATGCCCAGGTGTTTAGCCTTTGTTTTGATTCCACGATGTTTGAGAACGGCGAGGAAAGGGATTTCCGGTAGGCCTCTACATGTACATGGGGACGAGGCCGAGGCCACACATTTTCAAAGGCCTTTTTATGGGGGGCCTCACGAGCCCTTAAGATTTTTAGGCTGAAGGTATTTGCACCCAGAGGTGTGATATTCAGATGCAAATAACGAATGCGGTATTTGCACCCAGAGGCGTAATATTCGGATGCAAATAACGAATGTGGTATTTGCATCTCTGGGTGCAGATACTCACTTCGAATTTTTTTACAAATAAGCTCCTCCATACTTTGGGAAGGCTCAACAATCTAGCCCAGGGGTGGGGAACCTTTTTTCATTGGAAGGCCGCATTTCATTTAACCAAGACCCTATTAGGCCGCATTTCATTTAACCAAGACCCTATTAGGCCGCATGCTGAGTATTTAACATATACAGTAAAACAAAATGTCATATTTTAGTCTACAATCTACATATTTACTAATTTTAAATCAAACTTGATAATACGTGAGGGTTTTTATAATAAATAAAAAATTCAGCAAGTGCATTTATTTTTTTTTGGGGGGGAATAATTGACAATAGAACTAATATTAAGTGAAAAATGATATTAAGTGAAATGATGTTAATATTAAGTGAAAAAGTGATAAACCATTTAATGACTTTTTTGTGACTGCTTATTGCGGGACAGGAGTCGTACATTTGGTTCCAACATCGTTAACCGTAGTTTTAGTTGGTCCTACAGGTGCATATTCGTCATCTGAGATCTCAAGCGCGTTTTGATTTGAGTCACATACAAAAACGTTGATTCACAACAGTTGGTTGTGCCGAAACAAGACAACATTCGAAGAAGGCTTGTATGTGTAAGAAGCAGTGAAGCTGAAACCATGATCTAATGAAATAGCCTAAAGCCCTAAAAGGGTATCAGTTGCTGTCCATTATCGTACGGTATGAATTCTGAATGTCAAGTAGGCAGAAGGCCGCAACTAGTACCCCAAAAGGCCGCAGGTTCCCCACCCCTGATCTAGCCTATCCCAGGCCTAAAGCTCTTCCAAAGATAACCTACAGTAGCCTCACACTAGCCTGTATCTCTTTTTTTTTTAAATCCATAAGGTAAAGCAAGATTCTACTCAAAATTAATAAACAAAAACATAGCTCACTTCACTTACCTAATAAAAGGGAATTATTAAGCATTAAGCACGTTCATCCATCACACGCGGCCACACCACAACACCGACACACACTGTGTTTACACTTGCCGAGTCACAGTCAGACACAGTTGCCAAAACAAGATTTCCCGGGCACCGTACATTAGCCCAGTAACTTTTTATTTCTCATTTCATGCAGTTCTTATTTCTCATTTTAATATACCTGCAATATTTCAAGTATTTATGATAATATGGAAAGTTATGATGTGAAGATGATCTAGCAAAATATTTCAAGATTGTACTAACTCAGTGAGATGATCGTATAATTTCTGAATGGCAACAATTATATTATTAGCGACTAGCGAGCAATGCAAACAGAGCTTCATTTGGAGATGCCTTATTTTTTTTAAGTTTAGCAGTTTCATGTATCTTGACAATAAGAAATTGTAGTCTTAAAGTCTACCAAAGATCATTCATGTAATTGTAGCTTGTACTGTATGTGAAAGATGTTTCTGATGTACGGTAGGCCAATAGGTATGAAGTTTATATCATGCCATTACTATATAGTATAATTATATATATGATAATAATATAATAACGATAATATTAAGAATATATTTGCACCTGATATTTCAACATGTTATATGATGTAATTTGATCAGGGGCGGATCCAGCCTTCTGGGCTGACCGTCTTCCAAAATTTGAAAAGTAAAAAATGCGTACGGAACTATTGTAAATCGTGAAATTTTCGCTAGCACCTTTTTGGCAAAAGTACATTTTCAACAGTGCCGGCTCGTGACTTTCAGTTATGGGGGTGCTGCCTCAGAAATTGTGAACAATTGTGTCGATTATATATATATATACAGTGTTGGGCACTAAAGCGTTAATCCGATAACAGTTAATTAACGAAGTTAACTTTTTTAACGGACTATTAACGGAAGTTAATTTCCATTTATCGTTATCGGACCAGTTAACTTCCGATAACTCGATATTTAGTCTGTTAAAGTCCGTTAACACGTTAACTGCGAGGAGTCATTCACGGAAGATCACCGCTCCGCGAATGAATTCAAACCGCCATAACTTCAGTCTGCCAATTCCGTCCTCTGCCGCAGTGGAACGGCTCTTCTCTCTCGGCAAGGACATCCTGAGGCCCAAGAGGTCAAGACTGGCAGTTGGGCCTAACTTTGAGAAGTTGGTCTTTCTGAAGGGCAACCAGCACATTGTGTCATAGTCTTTAATAAATGTGCCTAAAATTTAATTTTACCTTTCAGTTCCCGCCATAATAATTCTCTGGTAAATTAAAATTTAGTTAATGGTTAATGGTTACAAGGGTTTCAAAACATGTAATCAGTACATTTTTTATTGAAAATAAAAAAAAAAGTTATTAAGCAAAAAAGTTGCAAAACTTGATAAAAATACAGTTAAATACCTATTTATTGTTGGATTTTGCATAAATAAACATTTTCTATGGGTTTTAAAGCTTTTTTCCTTGATTTTTTTTAAATGTTAGTAAAGAAATAGTTATCGTTAACGGATTATTTATCGTTAACTTCCGTTAACTTTGTAGTAAAATTATCGGATTATCGTTATCGAAGTTAACTTTTTGGTTAACGGTGCCCACCACTGTATATACTGTGTATATATATATATATATATATATATATATATTTATTTAATATATATATATATATATATATATATATATATATATATATATATGAGAGAGAGAGAGAAAGTCGAATAGATAAATAGATAACTACTCACTACTCAGTCATAAAAATAAGTAAAATAGTATCATAAAATCAATTATAGGGTACTTACGCTTAACGGGTAATTTCGAATTTGCCAAAAATTTTATTTATAAACAAATTCCATTCTTCTGTTTTTATTCTGAGCGAAAAAATATTCTAATAAATGAAAGCTATATATTGTAAATAATCCAATTATTATATAATTAACTTCAATCTCACGACATAAAATAAATGATAACGAATCATTGATAAATGCAATTCGGAAATTAAATTTCGAATTAGCAAACGATACAGCAACACAACTACCACGTCAAACAAACAAATCGGCACTGCTCTGTCCACTGTGCTTTGGATCCTCTTAAACCCGCGATTCTGACTCGCTCTTCGTACGTCCGCCGCCGAGGTTTCAAGCGTTTCGAACAAAATCTGGAACTGTTAAGTACGCAGTTCCACGGGAAGGCTGAAGCTACTTTCGTGATTCATTCGTTCGGCATTGAAATAGTTTAAGGAAAAAAGGATATAATCTGATTTAAAAACTCAAAGTTCATTGAAAAAAAACAATCAGAGAGGCTATTTTAAATATTTAAATATAAAGATCATAAGATCATGGGGGTGCTGCAGTTCCACAGTGCCTACCTGCGAGCTGCTCCTGATTTTCAAGTTGCTGTAACATATTTTTAAATGAAATGAAAGATATAAAAATAAAACAATGGAAAATTACATAATATTTATCAAAATATTATATAATTAAATATTATATATATTATATATTATTAAAATATCATATAATAAAAAAATTAATTGAAAATTCTGACCGTCTTCCGGAAGACGGTGGAAGACGGTCTAAATCTGCCCCTGTTGATTTAATAGTATACTGCATTTTCACCTGATATTATCCATTATGAGACATTTTTAAAGTTATATGTATAATACTTTATATTATTAAAGTAAATGAAAAAGACCGAAAAAAATTATTTG
Organism: Bathynomus jamesi; assembly: GCA_023014485.1. Taxonomy (NCBI): domain Eukaryota; kingdom Metazoa; phylum Arthropoda; class Malacostraca; order Isopoda; family Cirolanidae; genus Bathynomus; species Bathynomus jamesi. Next base: position 765,098 of record JAJOZX010000224.1, read on the forward strand.
CAAACAATATAACAATTTACATCTCAGTTATGATGCCAATATTAGCAAAATTATTGTTTGCATCCAATATTATACAGGGTGTACACAAATTATCTTTACAACTTCTCTCGCAAATAAAAATATTAGGAAACGAGGTACACACACAGTTTTTGCGCCATCTGTGAGAGAAAGTAATAAAGTTTCACAAAACCTCAAACATATTCAATATGGGCACCATTTGTCACACGTAAGACGTCCAAACGGTATTCTATCCATCCATGTACGCTGCAACATTTCAACGTCAACTCCTGCAACAGCAATTCTGGTCTTTAAATCGTCGATGTTGGCCACTGGAGTTGTGTACACGCAGTCTTTTACATAACCACATAGAAAAAAGTCACAAGGTGTTATGTCTGGTGATCTGGCCGGTGAAGAGATGGGCCCCCCACGGCCAATCCACCGATTTGGGAAATTCATGTTAAGGGAATTTCGTAATTTGTGTACAACCTGTACAATAATCTGACATCTAACAACTAACACGTGAAACTTTACTTTCTCTCACAGATGGCGCAAAAACGGGATGTGTACCTCGTTTCCTAATATTTTTATTTGAGAGAGAAGTTGTAAAGATAATTTGTGTACACCCTGTGTATTCATTTCAAATCATATTATTTAGAAATTTATGTGTTACAATTTACGACGGCCGAAAAACAAAATTATCGACAATAGTAGCTAATTATCAGTATACCAGGTGGTATTCTTCTCTAGTTTGGCCTATTTTTTGTTATAGAAATAGATACAGTACAATAGTTTATACACATAAATAACACAAACACATTATATGAGCTCAGTTCACCTGATGACCAACTGATAGAATGCTTTCCCACACTAGTTTTGCTACATTAAGTCAATTGGTCTACTGCTGACTGACTGAATAATATAATATGTACTGCAACATATAGAATATTTATGTACTTAACGTCACAATGACCTGTCACTAATCCGTTGGTCACCTAACTGAATGGTATCTCTACCCCAACGCTACCGGGGGTTGAAAATTACAGAACAAAACAAATCAGGATTCCCTAAGGCCTCACGAAAGTCACGAGGCCTTTCCACTTTTCAGCTGGCCTCGAGGCCGAGGCCCATGTCTGATATATATATATATATATATATATATATATATATATATTATATATATATATATATATATTAGGGTGACAACTTCTTATAGGGATAAAATTTGAAATTCAAAAAAATTTGCCGGCCATTTGTCCAATGCTGCCACCCTATGAGGAAACACCGTAGACGAAATCTCATGGAATTTGGAAAGCATTTAGGGGTGCCTCGAGTCACATGAATGAAACTGTCGCGCGGAAGAAATTTCAAGAATGAACGAGTTTCGACAACGCTTCAAAAACAAAAATGTTTCGAGAATGCAAGTGTATTATATAATTTAATAGAATTGTTCCCGTTATTTCCTACTATAGATTATGCAAATCGATTATTTATTCATTAAATTAAAATTTTCATAAATAAATCGTTAAATAATATGATGTGTATCAATCTTTGGATGATCAGCTTTTGGTGCTTCAAGTTCATTTTGCATATGACTGCCTGACTGAAAACAACGCTTAGAAGTTCTCTCCCGATTCTTTTAAGATATCTAAGGTAATATTTTTTATTTTGATACATTGATTATATTATTATTGGAAATTGTTCTAGAAAAGTTTCATTAATTGTTGGCATAGTTTGATGTTTAAATTATATAAATTTGGAACTGAATTTGATTTCCTATGATAATATATATACGAGTATATAAATATATATACAGGGCTGCGCTCAAAGAATGGAATGTGTCAGAAAAGGTATCAGCTATGAGCTTCGACACTACAGCTTCAAATACTGGTTACTTGTCTGGGGCATGCGTAATTTTGGAGCAGAAACTCGGCCGCCGACTCTTATACCTTGCATGTCGCCATCACATCCTAGAACTTGTCGTTGAGAAGGCGTACATGGAATGCATGGGACCATCATCTGGTCCAGATATCCTCCTATTCTCCCGCTTCAAAGAGACGTGGAATACAATTTGCCAAGATAAGTACGGGGTGTCAGGAAATGATTGCCCCCCCCCCCTGTAGAGCAAAAACTAGAAGAGATAGATAAAAACCGGCGAGACCACTTGAAAGAGCATTAAAATCTGAATAAAAACCATTATATTCTATTCCTGTGATTTTAATTCTTACCATTTTTTCCCCCACAGAAACCACGGCATCATCTATTTTGAACGATTCAGAGAAAATGCGAGTTCTTGACCGCATTCGAGCTGTCACATTTCGTGAAGCAAAGGAAGCTGGTGCAACTTTCATAACTCGACACTGGGTGGCTGAGAGATTAAAAAGATCAGAAGACTTTGTCAAAAGGAATTGGAATAAGAATCCTGAAGATTGTGAAACAGAATTTCGAGGAGGAAGACCGGAGAAATTATCTCAAGAATCGAAAGACATTATGCTTGCTGCATCACGGCGCAGAAAGAAGAGCTGCTCTGAGGTAGCGAAAGAGATACTTATCCGTCGTGGTAAGATAGTCAATCGGCAACTTGTGCATCAATTTCGAGTTCGCCAAGGCTTGAGTGCTTGGCATGAAATAGCTAAGCCACGGAAGAGTGATCTTAATATTGAAGATCGGCTATGGTTTTGTGATTATCTTGAGGAATGGACGGAAGACGATTTCCTTCACTTGGTTGTCAGCGATGAATTCTTCGTTTATGTCTCCAGAAAACCAAATTTTCAGAATGATCGGGTTTGGGCAACAACTCCTGATGAAGTCCCAGACGACCAGAAGTATCGAGAAATAGTAAAAAATCCAGCATGTGTGGGTGTTTTCATTATGTTCTCTATTCGGAAGCTCATCTGGGTTATCAAAATAAGAGGAACCAGTTGGGATGGGCCTTATTTTCGAAATGTAATTTTAGCCCAACATGTAATTCCGTTTTTGAAAGACCCCGAGTGTGTTTTGGATGTTGAACAGGCAACCTTTCTTCACGACAAAGCCCCCTGTATGAAAGCACTTGCGACTCAACAACTGCTTAAGGACAATAACATTGATTTTTTCGGAAATAATGAATGGCCTGGCAATTCTCCCGATCTTAATGGCTGTGAACATGTCGGATCCATCATGAAGGATCGGGTGGAGTCCTTAATGCTGGAACAACCCATTCAGAATCGGTATTCAACAGAAATTATGACTGCAAAGCTCAACGAAGTCCTTGAAGAAATGAGTCATGATACCGATCTCTTTGAGACACTTCTGGGATCATACCCCCGTCGATTAATGGCCGTCAGAGCTGCAAATGGGGGCAACACCCGATATTAAAACAAGTGTTTTTTATTAAAAATTAAACGCTCTTTCGCGTGGTTTTGTCTGTTTTTTTCTATTCCTTTCAGTTTCTTCTGTACAGGGGGGGGGGGCCAATCATTTCCTGACACCCTTTACAAGACCCTGTCAGACCTTCCATCGAGTCTGAATGAGAATCGAGAAGAACTGATCGCTTGCTGGAATCTATATCTGACAAAACATCAGCCGAGGGATGATTACCGTGAATTCTTGGAGTTGTCGATTACAATCCTTGGAGGTAATTTACCTAACTTTAGGTTTCGGCGACCTGGAGCACTTCACCGAGCACGTTGGATGGCAAAAGTAATTTATTCATTAAAAATCCTGCTGCTTTCCCATCAGTTCAGACTTACAACTCGTGAAATGTCTGGCTTAAAACGATTTGTATTTTTTGCCCTGGAGTTATATGTCAGCGCGTGGTTCACGGCCAGCAGTCCTTCATCTGCTCCCGCGAACGATTTGAAGCTTCTTCAAGACCTAGCAAAGTACCACGATGAAAAGATCTCAGCATCCTGCCTTAGTGTCCTCGGTCGTCACTTATGGTACCTCAGCGAGTACTTGATTGGTCTCGCACTCTTTGATAAAGGTATCAATGCAACGACGAAAAAGAATATCGCTCGATCAATCCTCGAAAAAGAAGCTGCTGAAGATCCTCCAAAGCGAGCCCCAATACCTGCTGTTTCTTCCATTTCAACAAAGCAGCTCTCGGACTTTGCCTCGAAAGGATCAAAGCTTCTCTTTGAACTTCTAAAAATTAATGATGGTTTCTTGTCGAAGGAACAAGAGACCTGGCCGGACGACGAAGATTTCAAGACTGGTTTGACTATAGTTGAAGGACTAAAAGTCGTCAATGACATGGCAGAGAGGGGAATTGCCTTGATCCAGGCCTTCAATACAAAGATTACGAAGAATGAAGAACAGCGCCAACATCTCTTGCAGGTTGTTGAGGATCATAGGAAGTCTCAGCCTGGTACATTGAAAAAGGGGTATGGCTTGAGGAAAAGCAAGAATTAATGGGTGGTCTACAATTGAATGAAAGACACCCTGGAATATATTTAGTAAATATATTATTTACTTATTACGATTGGAGTACGCCTGCACTTAAACCTTATGAACTAAAACTAACGTTTATTTACATTAATTACAAAAAATATTAATTTATTTTTACTAGGTACCGGTAATGAATAATTAATTTTTGTTATAAGGAGAATTATTTACCTCACTTGAGACACCCTTAAATATTATCTGAATGACCTAATATTTACAGTACATTGTTTTCTCATGTAGTAGCAGCATTGAACAAATGGCCAATAAAAAACTCCAACTTTCGATTTTTATTGTCACCCTAATATATATATATATATATATATTTTACACACACAAACACGTGAGTATAATTTTACTGAAGAGGAAGAACATTGTCCTTATATATAAAGGAGGGGATAGCTTTCAAGCAAAGAAGCAAGCAAAGACCACCACCACTGACATCTCATCTCTTCCAAATACTAGGGCCACTCAATATATTTTGCCCCACCCTTTTTTCTTAGCTAAATAATAGGCCATGGGGCTGAAATGTCTTTTGGGCCGTAAGTTTGAACTTTCTGCGCTTCACATAACCTGATTTTTCCAGTTTGAACCACATCTCCTTGTATAAAACTGCTTTTAAACGCCCTTGTATAAAACCGATGGTTGCGCAGTTTCGAAAATGGCGTCTGACAGTGATGTGCGTCGTAAACAGAGAGCTGTTATCGAGTTCTTAACCGCAGAGAAGGAAACAGTTGGAAATATTCACAAACGTCTACAAAACATTTACGGAGATGCTGTTGTTGATCGAAGCACAGTTGGATGCTGGTCTAAACGTGTGAGATCATCGGAGAGAGAGAGTTACAAGGAGTTACAAGGAAAAGAAGTACCTCAAAAGGCCTTGCGGTCCATACCGAAGAGGTACCAATGGCAACGGGTGCCAGGGAAAATTTTCTATACCCTCAAATAGTCTGCAAGATTTGGTCTAACCTTTTCTTGAACTGATCCACAGAGGAACTGTTCACAACTTCTGAACGTAACCTGTTCCACGTGTCACAGATCTTATACGTAAAGTAATTCCCACACACACTAGTCCTAAACCGTTTCAAATCCAACTTCCAACCATTGTTGCGAGTTGGATTATCATTTAAACTAAACATGCTTCTAAAATCGACATCGTTGAACCCGCGTAAGAGCCTGAAAACCTCGATCAGTTGACGCGCAGCTTCCGAGTTTCCAGTGAAAACAAGTTCAGGGCGCGTAACCGTCGATTGTAGCCCATATGCCTAACGGACGGGATTAACTTGGTGGCCCTCGCCTGCACTCGCTCCAGCCTCTCAATATCTTTCCTGAGAGTGGGCGACCAGAACTGCACAGCATTCTCCAGGTGCGGCCGAACCAGGGAATTGTACAGAGATAGCACAATCGCCTTGTTCCGAAACTGAAATTGCCTCCTGATATAATCCAACAGCTTCTGGGCTTTCTTTTCCACCTCTACGCACTGTTTCGTAAACTTAAGGTCGCTGCTAATTAGTACACCCAAGTCCTTTTCCAAATCAGTCACCTCGATATTACTCCCCAACATGGAGTAGTCCGACTTGGGATTGACGTAGCCAATGTGCATCACCTTGCATTTACCCAAGTTAAACGGCATTTGCCATTTTTCGGACCACTCTCCTATCCTACCTACGTCCGAACGCAGTTGCTCGATCGCCTCCGGCGTCCTAACATTGGCCCCAAGCTTCGTGTCATCAGCGAATTTGGCGATCCGACTGATGATGCCACCGTCTATATCATTTATGTAAATGATAAACAACAGCAGCCCCAAAACGGAACCCTGAGGAACCCCGCTAGTGACCGAGGCCCAACCCGAACTAGCCCCTTTAATTACAACCCTCTGCCGCCTATTCTTCAGCCAGTTTTCAATCCACCTACCTACTTCCCCACCGATACCCAGCGCGCGGACTTTCACCATTAGCCGGCGGTGAGGTACCTTATCAAAGGCTTTCTGAAAGTCGAGATAAAGTATATCAATCGCTCTACTCTTATCATACTCACTCAACATGACGTGGAAAAACTCGAGCAAGTTGGTGAGACACGACCTATGCCGTCGAAACCCATGTTGGGAGTCCCCAAGCAGCTTGTAGGAATCCAAATGGTCAGCGATCCTATCCGCTATTATCCCCTCTAATAATTTACCTACAACTGAAGTGAGACTAATGGGACGATAGTTCCCTGGACTTTCGTGATCCCCTTTCTTAAAGATAGGGGTCACGTTGGCTTCCCTCCAGTCACCAGGCACCTGGCCCGTCTCCAACGATTTGTTAAAGACTGTAGCCAGGTGGGGAGCCACCTGGTCGCGCACCTCTCGCAACACTCTGGGGAGAAACTGGTCTGGCCCAGGAGCCTTAAACGCGCTCAGTTTGTCTATTCTATCGGCAACGACTGTCGCGGTACATCGAACACTATCCAGGCCAGCACCTTCGTGCCTCACGCCTGGCTCGGGGATGATGCGGGTGTCCTCCCTGGTGAACACTCCCGCAAAGTATTCATTAAGCACATTGGCGATGTCCGCGTCGGAGGTCCGCAGAACGCCGCTTCGGTCCTTTAACAGACTATTATGCTTCTAATGGGCTTTCTACTATTAACATAACTGAAGAACTCCTTAGGGTTCCCCTTGCAGAGGCTTGCCACCCGTAGTTCTTCGTTACGTTTCGCTAGCCTAACCTTCGCCTTCACTTCCCTACACAGGCGGACATACGCTTCAGTGTTCTCATGGGAACGATAGGCCTTCGCCCTCCTATACGCTACTTTCCTATTTCGGATAGCCGAAGCGATGTCACGATTGAACTACTTAGGCTGCGTTGAAGCAGGGGTGACCGGTTTTGAGGGTATGGCAGCAGACTGCAGCACCATAAACTCGAGAGCCAGCCTCGATGATGAACCACGCAGCGGTCTCCCGGCATCGGCTGTGACATCTCACACTGTGCAACGTGCTAACAGCATCATTCGATCAAATCGGTGCGTCACATACAAGGAGTTATCACTGGAGCTAGGAATTAGTGAAGGAAGTGTGAATACGATAATTCAGCAACTGGGATACTCAAAAGTGTGTTCACGGTTTGTTCCTCGCGAACTGACTGAACATCGTAAAAGCCCAAAGAAAAGAAATTGCTTCCAAGTCGTTGGTTCGATACGAGACAGAAAGGGATGACTTCCTTTCATGAATTGTGACTGGGGATGAGACTTGGGTACACTACTTTGAACCTGAAACAAAACACCAATCCATGGAGTGGCATCACGCGGACTCCTCACGCAAGAAAAAGTTCAAAATGGCTCCCTCTGTAGGAAAGGTTATGGCAACCATCTTCTGTGACATGAAAGGGGTGATTGTGGTGGACATTATGAAGAAAGGACAAACAATCAACTCAGAGGCATATATTGCTACCCTACAGAGACTCCAGAGACGTATAAAGCGAGTTCGACCAGAGAGAAAACTAGAAGACGTCTTTCTTTTGCACGATAACGCAAGACCACGCAACAGTTTGCAAACAAGAGAGGCCATCACAAAAATGCTCTTGACTGTGTTACCCCACCCTTCATACAGCCAGGATATGGCACCTTCAGACTTCCATTTGTTTGTGCTAATGAAGGATGCTATTCGTGGAAGAAAGTTTCAGAGTGACGATGAAGTTGTTGAGGAGGTTAAGAGGTGGCTCCAGCGGAAGCCAGCGGACTTTTATCAGCAAGGAATAAAGGCCCTTGTTTCGTGGTAGAGGAAAGCCGTAGAAAAGGATGGAGACTATGTTCAAAAAAAAAACTTGCAAAAAAGGTATGTAACTACTTGTGTACAAAATTTCTGGAACTTACAAGGAAACTTGGAAAGAAAAAATAAAGGTGGGGCAAAATATATTGAGTGGCCCTTGTATTTTAGAGAATAGCGATAAAGAGAATCTGACTTTAGTGGAGCCACTGAGAAAAGGTCCTATGTCAGTCTTGGCGGCCATTTTAAAAATGGTTGCCAAAAACCATATTCGACAATGTAAGATACAAACAGTGCAAAAGTACCTCCGTAAATTGGCAGAATTGAATAAGAATATACTAAATATAGAATATAAAAAACACGATGTGTTATCATCAGTGACATTTTAATGCCTTCTGAAAGTTATAACCTTGTTGAACATGTGCTGAGTCAAATGATCAATATGCATAGAGTCACGGTGTCGTAGTGAGTCGTTACTTCTGGTTTCTCCGTATTTTACATGTCACAATCTCGTCCACCACATGGCTGGCAAAAACCAATGCATTTCAAGCTGCATTCTTGCAGTTGCATTGTCCTCTGCATCCTTTCTTGCAGCCACAGCAAATTAGGTCTCTTGATGAAGTGCTGTCCTCGGGTAGGGTGGTCCACATGGGTTTCCAGTTGGGTGGGTCAGTCCATCCCCAGTTCTCAGTGGATGGCATGTCGAGAGCAACTTCTAATGCCTTGTCCCAACAGTGACCACTCTGGTACACTGTCTTTTTGATATGCTGCACCAGGGCTGCTCTAGTCGGGGGAATAGCATCCATGGCTCGTTCTTTCTTTGTGAACAATTCTTGTCGAGCTTTATCTATGTTCACCATGTTGCTGGTAGGTACAGCAGGATGGTAAACCGTTCCAGTACAGTCGCATCCTCATCGTTTATTTGTGCTGGTCCTGTGGACAACGCAAAAAACGTTGGAGTCGCTTCTTCATATGCCTTCCAGGTCTCCCAGGCTGTCTTCTTCCTCTTGTGTTGAATGACGACACTGTGCCATACCCAGTGTAGGCATGGAATACTGGCAGAACTTGTGACTTGAAGGGGCCAAGAGATGCAGCAATCTCGTGGGCAGATATGTATCTGAAGTGTTTTGCTGGCGAAAAGTTGATGCCTCACGTAGAGGGTCTGATGCCGACCTCGCATAAAAAGCAGACGTCTGCTGTTGCCGCTTTATTATGGACACTGGCGAGTGTACGTTTTGGAGGTGGCAGAACCTAGGTCGCAATCTATCATGGCAGATTTTCTTTTTTCTGCTCGCTGTAGCTTTGTTATATTAAATTTTGTATGACAGGATTTATGCCACTTGGCCTTGTGCTCCAGCAGAGTGGCTTCTATGCCATTTCCCTCATCCAGCCGTCCTAGTTCTATTGGCATGGGCAGTTCATGTAGCTCGTTGAAATGCATGAGGTTTGATGAAAGGGTAGACTACCCCTGACCAGCACCAACATCGCGACGTTTCGATTCGGTTGGACATTGCAGGGATTCGGGTGTGATTGCTTGGCAGTAAAGACTAGTCTGTCTTTATTGGTGTTTCCTTTGAGGGACCAGGCTGCTGTGGATCCACAAGCTGATAACTCTTGGACATTGTCTCAGTTTTCACCACCAGTTATATCAGGGCTTAAAGTTTACAAAAATCTGAACCACCACGGTTCAATGACTCACGTGCGAGGTGCGAGCAAGCAAGGAAAAATCTCAAAAGCAGAACTGTCCTAATAATGAAATGTGGATGTTGCATTAATAAAATGATGGATAGAAAATTGCAATTATACCACATTTACTTTTCATTCATTTATTTCACCAATTAAATTGAAAATTCATGCTTTTCATCCACTGTTTACACACTATAATTCAGTAATACATTGCGGATAACTCAGTCATGGGAAGACAACAACGAGCCAATGAGGGGCCTCTTTGAGTTCGTTTTTTTACTTATGAAACCTAACTTATACCCGGTGGCCAACTGGCTGGAGCTAACCAGGGGCTTCCTCCAAGATAAATAGTATTTTAAATCTAGTGTATCAATACATTGGCACCGAAATGGGGGCCCCTTTGGTATGAGTCAGTACAAAAAATGACCCGTTTAAAAGCTTTGCTGAAACTAACTTATCTGATCGCAATACACAAAATAGACCAGTACGCAGTGGTGGGCACCGTTAACCAAAAAGTTAACTTCGTTAACCGCTAATCCGTTAACCAAAAAGTTAACTTCGTTAACCGTTAATCCGTTAATTCGTTAAACATGTAACGGAAGTTACCGATAAACCGTTAACGTTAACTTTTATTATAAAAAAAAATGAAAAACACAATATATATATAATTTAATTTTCCCTCTCTTCTCGTTCTCCATTTTGTCCATGAGATGCATGTTGCCCTTCATGAAAATTAGCATATCAAAGTTTTCATCAGACAGGGATGATCTCTTGGCCCTCAGGATGTCCTTGCCCATAGAGAACAAACGCTCCACTGCAGCACTGGAGGGGATGGCTGTGTTGAACTGACTGATGAACAAGCCCCCAACACTTGCCACCCAAGAAGGCAGCACTCTGTGTAAACACATGAGTTCAAGTTCAAATATTTCCACATAAATTAAAATAGTCATCCATAAAATTGAAAGAAAACCAAAAGAAAACGATGTAGACTTATGCCCCTTTTGTCCTGTTGGTACTTAGAAGTTGACTCAATAAATCCTTTATTATTTCACACTTAAAATAATAAACAAGAACAACAATTGTTTGAAGCATTCTTGAACATTTCAAGAACAAGATAAAAAATAAAATAACCCTTACCTTTGTTATTTGGAACAGATATGGCACAGAATATTCGGGAAGTAATTGCACTGAAATTTCTTCGGTCTTCACAGCAGAGATACTAAAGAGTAAACAGCCTCTGGCGCCACACGCTCACATTTACTTCTCAACGCCATCTATTATCTCATAAAGAAACTAATTCACATTGGGACTTGAAAGTACCGGCAGGATCAACCGGGTAGAAAAATAATTATGGAGATTTTAAAGATGTGGTACCTAGAAGTACCGCCAGGACATAAAGGGTTAAGGTGAAAACGCTCCCATTGTAAGACATCAATTGACTTAATTTATGTCATCAAAGTGACATGAGAATTGAAAGCTTACCTGATCAGTTTTATGGTTCTTGAAATGTATCAAGGAGACTACTAATAAGGTACTCACAGACATATTATAAATATACATGACTTACTTGACAACGATTATTTTTAAATATTCACTATCACAAACATGTTGCGCAAGAGACAGACTGCAAATGAAACGAATGTAGTTATTTGTTGTAATTGTTACATATATATTATTGAAAGTGCCTTAAAATGCTCGTGATATTTCTTGAAAGAAGTTGAAACATTCAACTCAAATGGCAAATCTTTCCGCCTGATTTTACAGTCGACCATGTTTTGTTCAAACCAATGCCATAAATAACTACCATATTTGGTAAGACACAAATTGTGGCGACGGAAACAAATATATCGCCTGATTTTGCACTGCGGAAATGGAAATTCGTTCATCACTATTAACAGTGGCGGATTAATTGCGCACCTGCTCAGCACTGAAAATAATAGAAACTTTTAAACGTTTATTTATGAATTTTTTGGGTTAACGGACTTGAGTTAACGGAAGTTAAATGTAACGGAAGTTAATTAGTCCGATAATGATTTTCAAAGTTAACTTAAAAGTGAAATCGTTAACGAAAAAGTTAACTTCGTTAATTAACGATTAACGGATTAACGGTTTGTGCCCAGCTTTGCCAGTACGCATACCTCGAAACTGCTGAAGTTCTGAGTTATGTTGTGAATTTGCTGCAACTCAGGACCCTCTCAGGCCTCTCTGACACGTAATCAAATTTTGTTGAGACAGAGATTAAACTAGTAAGAAAAAAAATTAACAGTCCGCCACTGCTTAGGCTTTAGATTTTCTTACGATTTTTTAAAAATGTCTTAGCTTAGGCTTACTGCAGTCAATACTTTATTAATTTTTCATTATTGTCGAAAACATTCCCGAGAGACAATCACAACATACTTCAGACAACTTCACGTTTGGAAGAGATCCTTTACCTATATATTGGGGGTGTGGCTACTGATACTAATCGTAGATCTGGCATATCAAACAGTACCTAATTATTGTTGTGTTTGGACTGATTGCCGGGGAAATCTAGTCGGTCGGTTACATCATATCTCTCGCCATTCTTTTTTTGTCCGCCACAGAGCTTGTATCATTCCTTATTTGCCTGTTATTCTTTAATTATTTCAGTGTGCCTAAGATTAGCCATATTACGGTTCAGTACGAGGGCCCTCCGTTTCTGATATTATTAGAGCAACTTGCTTAACTTTATATTATGTCTATTTGTTATTTTATAGTATTTATTCTTATATCTTATATTATTGGAAACCCCTATATAGAGGCGGGGATAGGATTAATCATATTGCTTTCCTAATTTAATGTCAAGCATAAACTAAATTTGTACCCCGAACTGCATAAGTGGCGAAGTTACATTGTTTCATTTTTCATTTCTATTTATTATTTTATTTTATATAGGGCCTATTTATACTATATTCCCTATTGCTATTTTTAATTTCAACTTTTATTAATTTCAAAGAAGTTACTTGTTTCTCTTATTATTTTGGAGAGGCCTATCAAAATGAAAAGAACTTTTGAAGGTAGATTTCAGAAAAGAAAAAAGCAGCAGCAGCAGCTTGACAGGCCGATAAAACAATTATTGAAAGTTGACAGTTATTTCACTGTTATAAAGGAGGGCTCTCCGACTCGAGAGAGTCGGACAGATCCACAACAACCACAAGCATCCACGTATTTTACTAGAATAGATAATACAAACATGAATGTGACTACTTTATCTGACCGTGTTACAGAGACTGAAGTCCAGGCTGAGGACAATAAATGCACAAAGTTCAATGATCTTGGCCTCTGGGGAGTGTTAACCGAGGATGATATTGCATTCTGGTTACAGAAAGATCCCGGAGTGTCAACATTGGGATGATTTATTTGAGAAATTGAAGCGATCATTCAAAAATCAAATCAGATATTGTTCAAGGGGTCTTTTTTATTCAATGAATGCTAATGGGGAAAAATGCAATAGGGAATGGTTAGTATACTCTCCAACAACCGGTTGTGTTTACTGTTTTGTTTGCGAGCTCTTTTCCACATCATCAACCACACTGGTTAGGGATGAGTTTAATGACTGGCGAAACCCCATTGCAATTCAAACTCATAAGAATTCTGGGGAGCATAGAACAGCTTTCCTTACATATTTGACGAGGATTCGCGGGTTATAACCTTGGATTCACACCTAGCTGAACAGATGAAACAGGAACAAGAGTACTGGAGGCATGTACTTGAACGTATTATTGCAGTTGTATGCACATTAGCAGAATGTTGATTAGCATTTAGGGGAGGCAATGAAAAGCTTGGGTCGCCTCATAACGGAAACTTTCTTGGTTTGATAGAACTCATTGTTAACTTTGATCCATTTCTTTCTAACCATATTAAACATAATGGAAGTAGTCGATCTGAAAAGCCTTCGTATTTGTCTAAAACAATATGCGATGAACTCATCCAGCTTATGGCTAAAAAGGTAAGAGAATCTATTTTGAAAGACTTGAGAAAAGTAGGATATTTCAGTTTGTCTGTTGACTCTACACCAGATCTTTCACATGTCGATCAATTAACTGTTATTGTCAGATATGTGTCACTCGATGATGGTCTTCCCATTGAACCATTGAACGCTTTTTATCTTTCCTTGAATTAGAAAAGCACAGTAGTGAAAGTATTGCCAACATGGTGCTAGATTATCTAGTCAATGATTGCAAAGTTGACTTTGGTAAGTGCAGAGGACAGTCATATGATAATGCAGCGAACATAACATGTCAGGGAGGTATAATGGTATGCAGCAGAATCTTCTAGAGAAAAATAAGTATGCCATATATATTCCTTGTGCTGGACATTTACTTAACCTTGTTGGTCGTGCTGCAATTGATTGCTGCCTAAATGCAGTACATTTTTTTGATGTTGTGCAACAGTTATACACATTCTTTTCTGCCTCTACAAAACGTTGGGCAGCACTTAAATCATATTTCGGTCCTGATTCCACAGTACCAGAACGCCTCTCTGACACTAGGTGGGAAGCACATGCAAAGGCCACTTCATCCATACCTGAGGGGTATAATCCAATTATTGATGCCTTCACTCATGTCCATACTGATGACAGTTAAAAGGGTGATACAAGGAGAGAGGCTGGCATTCTGTTGGAGAAAATGGAGGAATTAGAGTTTATGTTCATGTTAATTCTCTGGAACCATTTATTAGATCAGTTCCACAAAACTAGCAAGGCCCTACAGGATGCACAGATAACCTTTAGTGCATGTGCAAAGCTTTACACGTCACTTACTCATTTATTGAAAGACACCCGTGAAAGTTTTGGTGAAATTGAATTGAAAGCAAAAGAGATCCTGCTTTCGGTAGACTACAAGTGTGCGAATAAAAGGAAAAGATTGAGAAAAAAAGAAATCATCGATGGTGATTCACCTAATGCCGATGAAACCCTTTCTCCAAGAGAAGTTTCGAATTAAATCTTTAATTCCTGTGATGGATGCTCTTGAAACAAATTTAAATAAAAGAGCAAACATATATGAAAATGTTGCAAGCAACTTTTCCTTTTTGGTTGACGTAGATGCAGTAGTATAGCCGAAAAAGGGGAGAGTGCAAGAATGTTGCATGTTATTATGTAATGTTGCAAATGGGGGGGTGTTGCAAAGGGGGTGGGGGTGTTGCAAAAAAAAGAAAAAAAGAAAAGAAAGAAAAAGAGTACTGGCCTTTGTTGCCAACCTAGGTTGCAAGGGGCATGCAACTTGGGGGCCTCCCCCAAGCTATTCCCCCCAAAGGGCCAGAGAGAAAGGAGGAGAGGTGTTCACCTGGCAGGAGCCAAGTGCACATTAAGACTTCAGCCGAGTAGGCGTTGTTTTATAGGCTCCTAATCAGCCAGTTGGCGTAAATGGCTTGAGTTGCCAGATACCGCGATACCATTGTATACATTATTATAGACTCCTAATCAGCCAGTTGGCTGTAAATGGCTTGAGTTGCCAGATACCTCTTTTTAGCAGTATTATTGTATACATTATTATTATATACGCCTAATCAGCCAGTTGGCTGTAAATGGCTTGAGTTGCCAGATAGCGCCATGTATTCATTTAATCGAAGACTGAGTTGCCAGATACTATTGTATACATTATTATAGACTCCTAATCAGCCAGTTGGCTTAAAAGGCTTAAATATTGCCAGATACCGCAATACCGTTGTATGCATTATTATATTTGAATACCGGTAGTAGAAGGCATAACAATTAAGTAAAACAACATTGCATCATTCTGTTTATTATAAATATATAGAAAATAAATATACATTTGAGGAATATGCATATAACAGTACAGGAAATATATACACACAATTATGGATATATATAAAATAAAATATACATTTAAAATAAATATACACTTCAATAGAAATATGTACATAACAGTACAGGAGAAATATCACGCAAAATATATATATATATAAACACAAATCAATAGAAATATGCGTATAATCAGTACAGGAGAAATGTCAAGCAAAATATAAATACAATTCACTTTTTTTCAAAATACTAAACTCGGTCTTAATCGAGTTTACAATTACATCATTATTGCTCTGCATTACGCAGTATATGCGGCTTAATAATATTTTACCGCTTAAAGTATAGGGAAACCTGTATTCGATATGAAGGGCTTTCATATCGTTCAGTACTATTTTTGTTCCCACTTTACAACCGGTTGGTAAGTCATCTTTAAACACGTCTAGAATACAATCAAAAGCACGCACAAAGAGTTCATCGTTAGCTACATTATTAAATACAAGTTTATAAACACGCTTTTCCAATCGAGGGTTTATTTCTACCGACTCGAGCTTTTCAATCGTGAACTCACTCAACATAGCGGCAATTGAAATAATCTTCTAAATCGTTACGACAACTGCGCGTTATAGAAAGAAATAGTTCTTCAGGGTGAACGGTGTAGGTGAGCTCAGCCTTGTACCGATCAATTGCTTTGTACCAAAGTTCATGGTATTTCAAAGAGTCTAAACTTTTTAAATAAACGTCCAGCTCTAGACCATTCTCACCAGCCCTACACTCGGTAAACCCATCGAGCAGAGCGGTGTAGGCGTATTCAAGTACTGTATCAAAATAAAGCATGTCCGTAACACGCGCGTCCAATATAGGTTTCAGCTTACGGAATCCGACGATTTCAAACATTCTGTCGAGGATGAAACGGTTTCGCGTAGGAATAAGCGTTATTATCAGAAGCATTCTTCCACATCAGCCGTATATCAATGCACGGCCGATCGTTATTTATACACAACGTACATACAACGGCGTATGAGGGTGCGTCACTAATCTGCTCTCTTCTTGTACCTACGTTAGCAGGTATTTTATAACGATCTTCACTCCACTTCTCAACTATCACAAAGATTCTATTCATCTCCTCGATACTTAAACAAACCCGTTTGTTTGTCGGTCTACATTCCAGTACATAGCTAATGGTACCGGAATTACGCCTGAACACGCGCAACGATTTCGTCACGGACACATCGTACGAGGCGTTGAGAATGCTGCTCAAAGGAAGTTCCATCGTATTCGAGGAGCGCACGTCCACTCGGCTCAAGCTCTGAGATAACTATGAGCCGTGTGAGACACGCAGGTAGGCAGGAATGGTTCGACGGGCGGCTGACTCGATGATACGTGAATGGGCTTGTTCCGCGAGTCGAATTGTTGTACCGGTACAAGAATATCACTACCAGCCTACGCACCAGACAGTTTGGATAAGAACTAGGAACATTTTATGTTTTACTAAACATCTCCACACTCCGGCGCACTATTTGAGAGGAACATATGTTCATATTTTTCCTTTCTGCCCATCAAACGATACTCGTCTCTAAACTCTGTTAAAAATTCACGCAGGGCACTAGCCACAACCTCACTACGAACCTCATCATGATATACGTTAATATAGTTATAAAAATACTTAAGATTGTCCATGATCACGAGATTCACATTTTCAGTCGTAGGGTATGAGTAATCGACATGGTGTAGCATGACGTAATACCGCTTGTCACACCACCCATCAGCAAGACTCATTATCCATACCTGCTGCTTCTCTTCTGCACGCGTTGTTTCTTTTACTTCACGGTGTATGTGAGACTTTATAAAGTTTAGCTCTGCAGTATACTTCAGCACATCGTCTGTGCAACGAAAGCCTTCAACGGTCTCACCAGAACATCCGTAGAGTATTTGTACATCTTGGAACTTCGCACAATCTAATGTGTTTTTAAAAGAGGCATAGGCGGGATGAATAGGAAGTTTTTCGGTATCCACCACATCCTGGCACTTTACTGAATACCATTTCGTAAACGTTGTACAAGCAATATTAAAGGTAGCCATTTGAATACACGTCTGATCTGAATACACGTCTGATCTCTCGGGCTTACTGCGGTCGACTGACCACGCAGGGATTCCCAGATAGTAGCATGACTCACGGTCTTACAGTGGGCGGAGCTTAGAACTTTCACACACACACACACACACACAAAGGAGAAAGTGAAACGCTATTTGAAACATGATTTATTTAATAAACGAGATATTCAAGTTATATATATTTACAAATACGATTTAATAAACGAGATATTCAAGTTATATATATATATATATATATATTTACAAATAGATACGATTATATACAAGACGTGTGAGTTAGAAGCATCATTGGTATCCAAAGGGTACGGTATCATAGGTACCAGGTAACTGGTAACGTTTCCTATAGGTGTTACGGCACACCATCGTACCCCTAAGTTCCTTCACACCCCCCAGCTTCTGCGCCCGAAAATTGTGGGTGCCTACAATTAGTTGGGGAGGTTGTTCATCCAAACATACTAGATCCTTCAACGACTCAAAGTTAACAACCTCCCGATTCGCATGGTTGAGCGTAATACCCTTTGCCTTCACGATATATTTCATTTCCTCCCCCACCCTGACCCGTACCCCATAAGTCTTAGGTCCTGTTGAGGCAAAAGAGTCGGCGTATGCGTTGTCCCCATACTCATCCTTGATCTCATCAGTGAGCTCGCTGAGGAACCCCAATAGTGGGCATGTATTCACCCTCCCTCTCTGTGAATATCACGCTGTCTGTATCGGCATACAATACTCTCCGCCCAAGAGAATGCAATAGACCCCAAAGTTTTATACGGGCGTAGGCTGTTGTGAAGCTGGCCACAGGTATGTTTGTAACCCTTGAGGTATCTGTGGCAAATTCAGTGTTGTACTTTATTACGTAAGTATTACCTACATTTACGATCTCCATGACCCCTTTATCGGGGCATTGGCATAATCCCAGACATCGCTATAACTTTGTGCCAAATGAATGCTCCCTCTGCCGGTATTCTGCGCAAATTTTCCCCATAGACTGTTTAGACAACTTTGCACTAAAGCGCTTGCCAGGATTCTTTACAATTTGGACACGATCAAGTTGTATACCTTCGCGGTCGCGGTAACGTTGAATATAGGCAGACTTTTCATCTTCGGTATCAACTCCTCGCGGATACCCTGATGCCTCAACCTTATCCTTCAAAAAGGTGTTTATATATGGTGTGAAAAGGTTGGGTAGTTTCTGAAACCTCCACACCTCATGTATCTTCAGTATTCTATAACCATGGCGCACGGCTAGGGCCAACTCAGGACTTGTATATACGCCTCTGATCTTACGCTGGTGGGGTATATGGTTACATTCGCCGTTATCCTCTTCCGCGCACTTCACGCACAGGGGAAACATGAGCTTGTCGTCGATAACGACAGGTAAGATCGGCATCCATAAATTGCGTGGGAGGAGTACGTCTACGAAAGAGAGCCCAAAGTAACGATCATTCAAATTTTTTGAAAATTCATTGATGGAGGGTAGGCTAGGTCCCACCAGTTTCTCAGGAGCGCCCACGGGGTACGGATTGCTCTTCATCACGTATGGGTATAAAGAACAGAAATCGTAGTAATGGAGCTTCACGCACTCCGTAGGTGGGAAGTATAGTCTGAAAGGATTTGTACGTCCTCCAAACAAGCTATCACCACATTTGAGAGGATCCAGCAACATTGAACGCTTGATCGTTTTTATTTCCTCACGGTACACCTCGTCTGTCTCCATCCGTGCATCATATTCATGCTCCCACAAGACTTTGTGAGTGAACTGTGATCCTATAAGTTGATCGCGGGTGCGGGTCGATGCAAGACAGTCGGCAGGAGACCTACCGTGGATATCACCGGTGATTCCGCACTCAGGACGGGGGCATCCATGCCACCAGCAACCGTTAAAGGAGTACACAGTCTTCACACCAGTGACACGGTTTTCACTTAACCCAACCAAAAAACACGTCCATTAATCTTAATGGGTACTTCACCCGTGTTGCGGGCGTGCTTTATGTATACACCTGTCTGTTGCTATAGGTGTATGAGCCAGTAAATAGCCTTGTGCCCGTAACTGCGGGGATTGTTTCGGTGAATAATGGCTAAGGCGTCTTTCGGCATGAAGTTATTCTTGAACACCGTAAAACATAATGATGCGATGGTGGTTGCGACTTGCAGTGGATCGCATTTGAAACGGGCTATGTACATCCTTCTAAAGGTCTGGAAACATACTCTAAGCACGCGCACATCATTCACGCAATAACGCTCACATTCATTAGCTATATTATAAGGGTTACTTTCATTAAAACTGTCGTAGTATCGATCAAAGTCTTCACGTTCATCCATACAGTCAAAATAATGTTTGGGGGGCGGTGGGCCTACGTAGTTTAAAGTCTCGCTGGTGAGGAAAGTGTAAGGGAAGTATCCTTTGGAAACTTCAGCTGCTACTCCCATCACCTTGGGTAGCTTTGCTAATTTACAAGGTGTGAATAATAAAGTATCTTTAAATTGTACATTGCCTCTTATCTGCATCTGTATTAATTTGTTGCCTCTTTTCAATGGATCACCTGTAAATATCTCAGAGGATTCGTGTTCAAGCAACTCCTTATAAAGGAACTGCGTGTCAAACTTTGCCCCGTTATGGGCGAGAATATACACAGTCATTTTTTTGAACTTGTCCTAACTTGACAATATAGGACACAAATAGTTTCACAGGACTATCGCTGACATTCGTTTTAAAAACGTTTGTCCGTTTACCACATTTGGGGCACTCGTCACATTCGATATCCATACACTCATCACAGATAGTCTGGCTCACAAGTAAATGTGGAATTACCTCTTTGGTTTCAGCGTTCGTATATGTTTCTATTTCGTAGTATACAGTTATACAAGGGTTATTTTTAGGCTTAGCATCTTTCATATAACATACATGCTTTACTCCATCCGCCTTATATTCCTCCTGGCATGTAGGACAGTGAATTACGTCACACTTGTGCTTAAATTTTCCCCAATTATCCATTGTGTGAAACATACCACATTCACAGATTCTCATTTTCCTGCACGTGCCAATTGATTTATGGAAATCAAAACAGCTATTATTGAAAAATGTGCGTCTACACACATCACAGTCTCTCTTCTCAGCTTCAACTACACGGCTTTCACATTTGGTGCTTTTACACTGCTCACATACCATGTGACATTCTTTACAATGTCTCACTATATCATCCGCAAACTCGAGGCACCCCTTACACAAATCATGATGTCTCCCATATTTTCGACTTTTGTCATAACTCGCGTAAAGCCACCTTATATTACGGATGGGGAGATACGTTGTCCCTGACAATCCTAAAATAAGTAGGGGCCTTGTACGATCTCTCACACAGCTTTTAAAAACATACACAGTCCTACGACGATCATCCAACCCAAACACAACTATGCGGACATTCATTTCCTGTTCTACCCTTCTCAGCTCTTCAGGACCCATATTACAGTCAAATTGAAGTTCACAGTCTACAGCTAGTTTACGGGCACGCTCCACGACTGTAGGCAACCAAATTTTTTGAGTTCGTGTATTTTGTACAGTAAACATACGTGCTAAGAGTACTGCTATAAAGCCGCAACCACGATCGACGTTTATATGCCGTCTATAAATAGCTTGAGAATTGAGGTTAAGAGTATACGGTATGACACTATGACCCGCAACACGGTATACATGGTCAATATTTACCGTGAAGTTGTCCATATTGAAGGCTATACTACTTTGGGCGGCTTGCATTATACGTCCTAATATATATTCTACATCTTCAGCCGCCAAACGTCTAAATGGCACTATCACCCAATATTCGTCTACATCACCGTCATCTGACCCGAATCCAAAGGACAGACTCGTCCTGACTTCACGCTCGTCACGATTCTGAAGAGCAAACTCTATAATATGCTCTACAACCCGGCGTAGTCCGCGCTCAATTCCACTGCTATACATGACTCTAGGGTCGACCCTGACTCTATACCGATTTCTAGTCAAGGCTGGGTGGGGGCTGCGGATCGCACCAATTCCAGCGTTATACCATCCTCAACAGAACGGGGGCGGCGGATGAATTAGTGGATATATTAGCGGAAGGTGCTGCTGATGGGGGCCCTGTTGCGTAGGAGGTTGAGGGTTGGGGCTCTATTATTGTAGACTTAACAGAACGGGGGGCGGCGGATGAATAAGGGGATATATTAGGTGCTGCTGGGGGGCTTGTTGCGTAAGAGGTTGAGGGTTGGGGATCTATTACCGCTGCAACAGATGCGTATTTCGGGCGCTTTATACCTGACGCGGGGGTCTCATACCTCCGCTTTGGACGTGTTACCGGTATCGCTGGTGAGGGTTCAGGGGAGGAGATCACAACTACACTGTCGTCGAGGTCATCCGTAATGATGGGCTGCTCTACCTCATCGTCATTCACGGTTCTGTGGGAGAAGAAATATAAGGAACAGCACTCAAAATTTGTAGTATTTTGTAAATGACCCACTTAGGAGTGTGACGTGTTAGAAATGGACTCTGTAGAAAAATTCAGATTCACGAGTCCATCCACATGTATTATATCTGGACCTACAGGATGTGGTAAAACTGTGTTTATGCTTAAAATCATTAAAGAAAAGGGAGAGATGTTCTCGAAATTTGTGCATAAAGTTATATGGTGCTATTCGACGTATCAATCAGTGTTCAACGAGTACCAAGATGATATTTTGTTCCACAAAGGCGTATATGACGTTAATTCGTTAAAGGGAAATGAACATACAATCATTGTAATCGACGATCTCATGTTGGAGACGGATAAAACGTTTGCCGAGACATTTACAGTATTCTCCCACCATCTTAACATAAGCGTGTTCTTCATCAATCAGAATCTATTTTTCAAAAATAGATACATGCGCGATGTGTCGTTAAATACGCAATATCTAGTCTTATTCGCGCAACGTAGAGATGTATCACAAATTGGGTATTAGCCAATCAAATGTTCCCGAATCAGCGTAAGGAGTTTTTGGAAGTTTGTAAAGAAGCTACAAGCACGCGTTACGGATATTTGCTTTGTGACCTTCATCCGCGAAACACGTTTAGAGTGCTTCTGCGAACGAATATATTTCCAAACGAGCCTGAAACGGTGTATATTCCAGAATGACAAAGAGACTAAAGAAATACCGTGAATTAATAAAAATCTATCATCGACTGCCCCGGGCAATGCAGCAGATGTTTATTAAAAATATCGATGCCGACTTTTTAAAATGCATCTGTGAAATCTGTCTTAACGTTATAAATTGCAATGTATCAATGAAAACCCATCAGAAGGCTCGCCTACGCCGCTACAAGAACATAATACGTGCACTCGCTCGTAAAATCCAAACTGTAGCGAAGAAAAAACGAATTATTGTACAAACAGGAGGGTCATTTCTCCCCATCTTATTTTCAGTTTTGGGTCCTTTACTGACTAGATTAATATAATGAAGAAAGTGGTAGTGATTCCCCACGAGGTGTACGCCTCACTGCAAAGGAATCCAGACACGTATCTAGATCCCCGTAAAAGCAGACTTAAAAGAATGGAAAGCGAATTGTTAGCCCTATTAAACAGTGAAAAAACACCTGATGAGAAAAGAATCTTATACCAAGAAGCTCTGCAGAAATTTCTTCACGAGTACGAAAATTATAAGAGCCCTACAGAGATTCCTGTGGTTATTAGGCACAGCACGGGGGACGATGGCGACATAGGATCTGTGCCCGACGACACAGCTGACCAACCAAAAAGATTAGCCACACAAACATATCGAACATGTATTAAAAAATACCCTCCCACTTACATTGAGGAGTAAAGGCTTAAGTCTTTATAATCTATTGAATGAGGATCCCGCCATACAATGGACCGATACAGGGGAGATCATTGTGGAAGGATCAAAGGTACAGGGATCGAATATCGTAGACATTGTCCATGATCTGGTGAGAAAGTTGGATAGGCCATCACCATCAGGATGGAAGCATATTAAAGCAAGACTACAACAAATAAATGTCCCTAAACGTTGATAGGAAATCTGAACAGGTTAAAAGACTTGGAACATGCAACGCCTGTGACACAATTGAAGGCGCCGTCACCCCCGGCGGTAACACCTTTGAAGAGGAGCAAGAAGAGGTTAAACCAACCCTACCCACGTGCCTCTAAAATACGCAAATGGCTAACGTATTAACTAAACGCTATTATGACATTTCTACCCATCCTCTTACGGCGGCGTAGATAGACTGTACAGAAGTGTTTACGGAGTAGGAAAAAAAGATGTTGAAAGATTTTTGAGGGAGCAGGACGCTTATACGCTTCATAAGCCTGTGAGAAAAAGGTTTAAAACCAAGACAACGGCTTCCTCGATTGATTCTATTTGGCAAGCAGATTTAACAGACATGCAAAGATATTCTGTGTATAACGATGGTTACCGCTACATTCTATTCATAATAGACGTATTCTCTAGATATCTGTGGCTAGTTCCTCTGAAAAATAAATCACCTGAAACAGTTGCTAAAGCCACCAAAACGCTAATGTTAAAAGAAAACAGGGTTCCTGGCTATTTTTGTACGGATATGGGGAAGGAATTTATAGGCCGTGCTTTTCAGAACATGTTGACAGAGTTTAATATCAGCTATTACACAACCCATTCTATACATAAGGCTTCTTTAGCTGAAAGAGTTCAGCGCACCATAAAGGAACGCATGCACCGTTATTTTACACATAAAAACACACACAGATTTCTAGACATTCTGGAATCATTGGCATCATCCTACAACCGCTCACACCATCGCACGATTGGGGCAACACCTAACGAACTTTTAGAAAGAGGTACGCTCCCGAGAAGAGATGGATCACCACCACCACCACCACACTCTACGCGCTTCAAAATCAATGATTATGTAAGGCTGTCGCGTTCGGGGAATAAATTCGCAAAGGGTTTTGAGCAAGGATGGACACGCGAGATTTTTAAAGTTAGGGCTGTGAGACCTAAAGGTGAGATAATGATGTATTACATTGAAGATTTGAATGGGAAGAAATCTCAAGAGGCTTTTACCGCGAGGAATTGCAGAAAGTTGCGTTTAATTTAGAAAAAAATGTGTTTTAAAATTGAGAAAATTTTAGGAAGCAAAGGTTCAGGAAGAGAAAAATGTACCTGGTGAAATGGCTAGGGTACCCAGAAAGCTTCAACACCTATATAAAAGCTGATGCAATAATGAAGCTTAAATAGTATGCAACATGGCTCCTAACCATTTCTACGTCACACTCCCGTCCTCCTCGTCCCTGTCTGTACACCCTAACAACACACTAGCCAACTTTGTAACAGAACTCCATGGGCACATTGAATTGGGTCGTGATTCGTATGAGGTGGGGATATGCGAATTCAGCTGGACACCGTCTTTTTAAATATTGAACATAAAGAAACCGTTTTTACGATTCTTAGAGACATTGACGAGTGTGAAAAAGCTGGGGTAGCTATGGATGAAACTATGCGCATCGCTCGGATTAAGATTGCACGGTATTACAGTACAGAAGTAAGACTAGGGCCGGGTCAATATGGTTCGGCCGAGGATGTTGTGAGAGGCTTAAACGTAAGTTTAAGAAACTCAAACCTTACGAATGATTTAGTATATGAAATCGTAAACAACCCTGCACATACACTAATCCTAAAATCAAAGACTAACAGACGTCTTAAAGAACATAGAAAGTTCAAAATTCTATCCAACAGCCGATATAGCGCAGCCTTCCAAAGAGACACATTTCACGAGACACAGTATAACTTGTCCAGATTAATGTATCAATTGAAGATGGAGAAATTGGCTGAAAGGTCCCAGACATGTGCTATATTTACAGTAATATAGTGGAGCACCAGTTTGTTGGGGATACCCAGGCACGCCTGCTGCGCATTGCTCACATCCCCAACCATAGAGGAAGGAGTTTGAGTATTACATATGACAGACCCCATTATGTGAATGTCGCAACTAATTTAATAACCAATATCACAATATATATAAGAACGATTGAGGGTGAAAACTTCCCATTCGGTAACGGGAGCTTAACAGTGAAGCTACACTTTCGACGCACTGAGTTATAATGGATAGAAAGCCTTTCACCGTCTATCGAGGGATGCGATACCAGCGCGGTAGTGGACTTGGTTCCATTTTTTCATCCATACTACGTACGGCTGTTCCTTTGCTGAAGAGGGGTGCCAGATACCTTGGAAGGAAAGCGCTACAATCAGGCCTTAACACTGCAGAAGACATATTGGCCAGGGCTAAACCTAAAGAAGCTCTAAAAAAACATTTAAAGCGTACACGGGAAGAAATCATCAAAGATGCAAAGAGAAAAATGCGTGGTGGCGGGAAGAAGAAGAGGGCTCCCCGGAAGAAGAAGGGGTCACGTGGTATTAAACGTAAAAGGCTATCAAAAAAGAAGTGCTGTAAGCGAATGAAACCTATGGTTGACCACATTTTTGGCTGATATAAGCTAAGGATATTGATCTCATGAATCATAGTTTGTTTACCACTTGTCGAGAGAGGAGTCACTATTTCGCCATGCACGCTTCATCCACCCATGTAGTTCACAATGCTGTAAATCGAGCTGTCCTTTTTTGAGCTCCCGCCAACCCAAGTTTCTATTGAGCACAGTGACTTTATTACAATTAACCCTTTAAACACAATTAGTTCCCCGAGTGCACCTATAGAATTCGTGATACCCAGCTCAGGTCCTACTTTTTTGATCCACGCTGTGTGCACATGTACGCTAAGCTACGTATAGCCCATTCTGATGGAACGGTCTGCGATGACAAATATGCTGTATACCCTGAAACAACTTTCTGCACGCATATTCAACCAGTGTGACGTATATTTAAATCAGACCAACATATCGGCAGGCACGGGTACTATCATCTACGAGCCTATTTGGAAAATGTCCTCAACTTTTCCAAAGAAGCAAAGGCTACCTTTTTAAGTGCGGAGGGATATTATCAAACTAAAGATGAAAATAGTATAAAGGACAAATTTAAAAATTCTAAAAAGAAAATATACGAGTGTTTTGGACGGTTGCACACACATTTCACTTTCCAGGAGAAGTTGCTTGTGAACGGGGTGGATATGAAAATAAAGCTCACCCGCACGAGTCCTGAGATCTGCTTAAATCTGGATGTGAATCAAGAAGAGGGTGCAAACCCCGTTGTGGTTCACATTATGGACACATACCTCCGCGTACGGCGAGTGAAATTAAGTTCACCAAAACAACTAGAAATTGAGAAAAATTTACTAAACGCTACAGTGAAATATTAACAGAGTGCAGATCAAACTATATACGGTTCCTGCAGGGTTGGCATCGAAGCAGATAGAAAACATTGCCCTGGGAAATCTTCCTAAAAGGATATTAATCGGCATGCAGGACCACGCTTCGGTGAATGGAAAATATAAAAAGAGTGCCTTTAAATTCGAGAATTTCGGACTTAAAAATATAACTCTATACGTTAATGGCACTGCTTTGGGGAACAATGGTACGGACTATTCATCAGACGCTGTGTTACCTCTTTGTGCCAGAGCCTATAGTAATCTGACCCATATTGCAGGTGATTGTGATGAGCTTGGTAATGGGGTAACGCAGGAAGAATTCATTGATCAATTTAACCTTTACCCGTTTGACATTACACCTGACTTATCTGCTAGCGTAAATACCCATTTAACCCCACAGCAGAGCGGAAACATCTCAGTACGGCGGAATTCGCCAAGCCTATAGACTCCTATTAGTGTACTAGTATATCTCGAATCGCAAGCCTAATAGAAGTAGATAGATTTAGAAGCGTTATCACTGACTTTTAAAATGGATGCTAATACACTTCAGAAAAGTAATGGAGCGAGTCACACGTTCCAAATTTATCGGCGTGTTTGCGAACATTGAGTTTTGCAAGTACGCGAGAATGCGGTAGTCGAACACAGACATCATCGGTAATGAAGGGATTCACTGATCGCTGTCTATTTTTAAAAATAGACAGCGCCTGTACTATTTTGATTCACTCGGTACTCAAACCCTGGAGTGACCCTATTATTGTAAAATTTCTCGCTCAGTTACATATTCCATTCCCGAAGTTTGTGTGGACCCCATTTCGCATGCAAGATATTTTACTAATGTTTGCGGAATGTACTGCGTCTCATTTCTCTGCATATGTCAATGATAAAGAATTTATAAATTTTTAAATTTATTTGACCCGTGTCACACTCGCCGAAACGATGAAATGGTATGCAGACAGATAAACAACCGTTTTCCAATTGTACGTACTCGTTGTATATTATAATGTTTTTTGTTCGTATATTTGTAACGATTATTCTGGCAGTTGTTTATTGTACTGATTTCTTTCATTTAATAAATTTATGAAATATATTGTCTTCTTATCCAAAAGATCGAAAACACTTACATTATTTCGGTGTGACATTGTTGACTGATCAGTATATCCTCCCTATTCCGAGATTCTTCAAAAGATTGTATAACACGTGTCAAATCCTCATCGGACCTTAAAGGAATAATGTTTTAAAAACATATACAGAGTATACAGACAGATCCCCATTGTGAAGATATCTTTGGTTCGAGGATTGAATGCCATAAAAATTCGATTTTAGCATAATGGGATAACCAAATAACATTGATTGACATTTTTTGGCGAGTATCTATTTGACGAGATACTACAACTCTCCATATATAAAAACGAATTATAGACACTTACATTTCTATGGTAGCCCCCTGCGTCGGGTGTAAGGAGCGTCACTGCAAATATCTTCTACGTTTGCGTTGAAAATAATTCGCCACACGGTCAATCGCATTGAAAAGACTATTGCGGTTAATGCTGCAGTATCACGTTCTTCATACAATTCCGGGGAGACGTACAGGTCCATGGTGGAGGAGTGTGACATTGTTGACTGTTCAGTGTATCCCCGTATTCCGAGATTCTTCAAAAGATTGTATAACACGTGTCAAATCCTCATCGGACCTAAAGGAATAATGCTTTTAAACATATACGAGTATACGACAGATCCCCATTATGTGAAGATATCTTTGGTTCGAGGAATGAACGCCATAAAAATTTCGATTTTAGCATAATGGGGTAACAAAATAACATTGATTGACATTTTTGG
Organism: Bathynomus jamesi; assembly: GCA_023014485.1. Classification (NCBI taxonomy): domain Eukaryota; kingdom Metazoa; phylum Arthropoda; class Malacostraca; order Isopoda; family Cirolanidae; genus Bathynomus; species Bathynomus jamesi. The sequence goes on from JAJOZX010000224.1 coordinate 793,988, forward strand.
CGAGTATCTATTTGACGAGATACTACACCCCATCCATATATAAATTCTAATTATAGACACTTACATTTCTATGTATCCCTTGCGTCGGATTGTAAGGAGCGTCACTGCACATATCTTCTACGGTTTGCGTTGTAAATAATTCATCACGGTCAACCGCATTAAAAGGCTAATTGCGGTTAATGCTGCAGTATCACTCTCTTCATACAAGTCTGGGAGACGTACAGGTCCATGGTGGAGGGAATGATTATTCACTGACGCGAAAATAGCTACTGTTACTCCAACTGAAAAATATCCCCTTTTATATGCACAATCGCCAAGCTCCGCCCCAAAGACCAGATGTTCGTAGTGATTGGCTGCCGATGTAGCTGGGTGAGCTATGACGGTACCAATCCGCTATACGGGACCGGACGAGTAACATATATATATTTTCACCAATAGATTTAATGCTCGTATTCTCCTTTGAAAATTATTTGGTTATTCGTATAGAACTTTTGATACTGATTCCAAATATGGTTTCAGAATTTTTCTATCACCCATAGTTTTCGAGAAAATATTTACTCAGAATTTCCCGCATCATTAGTTCACTAATGTAATCGAGAGGTTATAAAAGAAATATATCCTAATTATATTTTAAAAGAACATTCGATTTCAACGTTAAACTGTGGGTCTAAGGTGGGGTGAAAACCTTTCCAATTCGCTAGGGGACAATTATTTGGTGGTTCATTTTGCACTGAGTCAGGTTTCAGAATTTTAATGTTAAAACTGTGGTTCTAAGGTGGGGTGAAAACCTTTCCAATTGCGCTAGGGGACAATTATTGGTGTTTCTTATAAACTTTGGTACAAAGCAATTGATCGGTACAAGGCTGAGCTCACCTACACCGTTCAACCCTGAAGAAACTATTTCTTTATATAACGCGCAGTTGTCGTAACGATTTAGAAGATTATTTCAATTGCCGCTATGTTGAGTGAGTTCACGATTGAAAAGCTCGAGTCGGTAGAAATAAACCCTCGAT
>JAJOZX010000224.1:800000-882500 GCA_023014485.1 Bathynomus jamesi
CTTCTTCAAATTAATATCGAAGAAGAATTTAAACGATGAAAATAGAATATTATTCAAGAAAATCTTAAAAGATAATTATTATTATTATTATTATTATTATTATTATTTTCTAATACTTTTAAGCATTCATAATATTTTAAAAAGATTTTTATATTAGAATCGCCGAAATTACACAAATTCGAAAAACTGGAGAGAATTTTGCTGACATTTTTAATCTTTTTGTATACAAATTTATGATCATGTTGACTGGTGAGAAAAAGCTGATGGTGTTTTATATATATATATATATATGATATATAGGATACGGCGAGTGCCAGTGCCAGTGATGCTTGTCAGTTTTGTGCTCCTCTTACTATCAAATTAACAGGGTTTAAAGTCAGTGAACCGTTATGGTACCTTTCCAGTAAAATTTGTAAATGTGCCAAGATTACCCAGTTACAATCTCATTAGATGGTCCACAATACTTAATTAATAATAATACATATAATTAGGCTGACCATACGTACCGTTTTGAACGGGACAGTACCGTTTGTTTTATATTTCCTGGCCGTCCCGTCGTTTTAATAAAAATGTCAATTTTGTCCCGGTTTATGTACTTACTTTTTCATGAATACAGAATATTAAATAACCCGTCCCTTTTTTGCCATCCCAATGTCCCGTTTTTGTCTCAAGGAAATATGGTCAGCCTACATATAATATATCCTCAAAATTTTCTAGCGACATCCGGCACTACCTTCTTGGACCTATGAGGTAGTAAACAGTGACCTTGAAATAGCGGGCATACGAACGAACGAGCGAATGAGCCCTTTAAAATTACGAACGAATGAACGAACGGAACGAATGAACGAGTGAATTTTAACTACATAAACTGTTCAAAATATTTTCAAAAGTCCAAGTAAAGGCTCTGAAATCTTAAATGAAAGACCAAGCAAACAGATAAATAGTTTTTATTCCTTTAGATATATTTACAAACTTACGCGCTTACGTGATTTAAAGGGACAAGGAATGGGCACTCCTAGCATCCCCTTCCCCTTCTTCTCCTCCCGCCCCACCCCCACCATATACACTGCGAATCTTCCGTTTAATAGTAAAAGTTTTTAGACGGTGACTGCGGGAAATGTATGTTTCATTACGGTATAATCGTACAGTGACTCCGCGTGCATGCCTTTTGTGCCATAGTTAGTAATAGTTACATAATTAATGTGAAAACATACCTGAGCATCGAACCGGTGGTACCTCGAGCATGATTTAAAGGGACGAAAGTGGGACCCCTATCGGCGTTTCCCCCCTCTCCAACCCCAACCACCCCCCACCAGCTACGCTCCCCAGCAAGCCGTTACAGATACAATGGGTTCGTCTGCTGAAAATCTTGTAGAAAATCCTTTGTTATGTTTTATATTTGACAAAGTAGATCATATTAGATCAGACCTTCTCGTATCTGTTTGTCATGATTTCTATGATTCGGAAGAAATAGAACATGCGAGGGGACAGTTAAACACACTGTTCAGTGCTACCCTCCAACACGTAGAGGTAATTCTAGAAACGAGAATATCCTAAAAGACATTCTAAATAAAGTGTCGACCCTTCGGGATAATGAGAACAATATTACCTTCTACGTTACTAATTTCCATAGAATACCGGTAATCTCTATGGGTGATGTAGACGTCTCGGTGCTCCTCAAACAGTACAATGCGGTACAAAAGTCGATAGTTGAACTGAAACACCAACACGTGGTGTCAAATCAGAAAAATGCGATTTCGCTAGAACAAATCCGGTCAGAGTTAGGTGCGTTGAAAGAGACGCTCCTCCCAAAGCCCAGTTACTCGGAAGTAGTTCAGCAAGTCAGATCTCCAAGAAGCGCGTCGGGCAGCGAGGGAAACGAAATTCCCGCCCCCAACTCCCCCTTGAAGGTGGGGTGGAAACGCAGCATGCAGGGGAAGAGGTCAACCCCGCCTCCTGTTCAGGAAAGGGCCCCTGCTCCCGATTTCACAATGAGGAACAGAGACTGTCCAATGCCAAGAGACGAGGCATCATTGCCCTCTTCCCTACCTTCCACTGCAGGGGAGAGGCGTTCGATTACCCAAACGCCTCGCTCGCTGCGCAGCTCCCCCCCCCCACTCCCACCGAAGAAGGAGGGGCACGCGCGGCCGTCAGGTTATAAACACCGCTAACAGACCCTCACCAAGCCACAGAGTAGGGGAGGGCCTCCTATCCCCCCAAGGTCGTGCCACCCATCCCCCAGGCAGGCGAACCCTGCCTCAGGGAGATCGAGGGAGGAGGACGGGTGGGTCACTGTTAACAGGCGCTCTTCCCGGAGGTTCCTTTAACCGGTCTTCACGGCGAGGCCACGATGGGGAATCTCACCCTCTTTGTGTTGAGAATTCAGCTCTCGAACGAGGCAAACATGATGGAAGAAGTCATTGGTGAACACAGTATATTATTAGTTAATAAACTAAACACAAAATCTCCATATTATAACTCATTTAAAGTAATAATTAAAGGTGTAAATTCGCATTTCAACCCTTATAATATGAGTCAGTGGCCAGACGGTATTATTGTTAAAGAGTTTATTCACTTTTCCAGGAGATTTGACAACAGGCAAAATAATAATAATAATAATAATAATAATAATAAATAATAATAATTCTTACTAATAATAAACTTTCTATCAGTCATGGCGTATAACTTGTTGAAAATAGTCTCGTATAATGTTAGGTTAGTGAGGAATTCAACTGTAAATGTTTATAAAATATCTAACAGTGCAGATTTGATACTCCTGCAGTAGATTGTCAGATGAATTAATGTACGGTAGGCCTTTTGGTGGTGTTGTTTTCTTAAGAAGGAAAAATTTGTCAAAACATATAAATTTTTAACAAGCGATAATGTAAGGTTGTTAGGCATTGAATAACAATTGAACAATGATTGCATATTAATTGTAAACTGCTATTTACCATACAACAACGGCAGTAATTTAGATGAATACACTGATTCGCTGTACAAAATTAAATCATTATCAGATAACCCCAAATATTCTCACTGTATAATAATGGGAGGGCTTTAACGCGCATGTGAACTCTGAATTCTTTGTAGAATTGGGTAACATGTGCGAGTCGGCCAATTTAAGTATAAGTGATGTAGATGTATTAGGGGTAACCAGTTGTAATTTTACATACGTTAGTGATATGAGTGGTACCACCAGGTGGATTAATCATTGTCTCATTAGTAATAATCTAAAGGATCGAATTGTTAGAGTTCATATTTTGCACGATTTCCTCCTTTCTGATCATAGACCATTAGAAATATTAATTAACTTTACCAATTTATGCGCAGCACGACTTAACAAGAACTCAAGAGGTAAGAATAATCGCGTCGATTGGTTAATGTTAATAGCAAACAGAGAATAGAATACAAAGACAGAACAAGTCACCTTCTTAATAATTTATAAATTTTGCATCTTGCCTTTAGTAATCTTTGCTCAAATGATTCTCACTGTAAACTCATAGATAGGTATTATAGTAAGATAGTATCCCTGTTAAGAGAAGCAGGAAGCCCCCTGATTAAATCTTACAACTATCATACTAAGATTATTCCTGGATGGAATGATCTTATTGCCCCTCTGAAGAGGGAATCGAAAGATGCCTATGATTTGTGGCGATGTAAACAGGAAGAAGAATCTATTCGAGCATGAAAAGCCTGTGAAGCTCGCATAAATAACGATAATAACAAATTTTGGAAATTTGTTAAGAATCAAACGGGTGTCAAAAATGTCGGTACTTTTGCATTATCCTCCCAACACTAATTTTTTTTTATAATGGAAGGAAAATAAAGTACGTTAGCAAAACACTTGCGGCGGGCTGTGTTTAACCTAACCTAACCTAACCTAACCAAACCTAACCTAACCTAACCTAATCCCAACACTAATTTTTTTTATAATGGAAGGAAAATAAAGTACCATAACCAAAACCAAACCAACATTATATAAAAAATGCAAAAGAACCAAACTGTCCTCCCTCCGACAATCGATGGGGTGTAGGGGGAGGATGAAATTGCAAAGCTGTGGAAAAATCACTACTCTAACATTCTTAAGTGTAAGTAGGGATAATCTTAAGATAGATTGCAGCGAAACGACTGTGAGAGGGACAAGGGAAAATACTTTGATATCATTTTCTGAAGTAAAGAGGTTAATTAAAGAGTTAAAGACTGGTTCTGCGTCAGTGGTAGATGACTTATCGAATGAGCACTTAAAATATGCCAATGACGTAGTATGTCTGCATATATCATTGCTCCTATCAGCCATGCGTGCTCATAGCTATATCCCTGTAGAGTTCATGAGGGTATATATCTTGCCCCTGGTCAAAAATAAGTATAGAGACATTCTGTCCAGCAATAATTACAGACCTATTGCTGTCGCTTCCTGCTTCTCGAAACTACTAGAAAAACTCTTGTTACTCCGATTAAATGATTACCTATGGACATCTAATCAGTTTGGTTTTAAAAGGTCCCACTCAACTGACCTGTATATCTATGTACTCAAAGAAACAATATCTAAATACATTGATAGTAATTCAAGTATTTATAGCTGTTTCCTAGATACTGTATAAGTAAGGCATATGATAGGGTGAACCACAATATTTTATTTGAAAAAACAAGAAGACAGGAAGGTTCTCATGTACATAGTAAATGCATTGAAATTTTGGTATTCCCACCAATCTTTCACCGTTTGGTGGGGCAATGTACTATGCGAGTGTTTTGGCTCCTCTTGAGGGTGAGACAAGGCTCCTTGCTCTCCCCAATGATGTTTAATATGTATATTGACGGATTAATTGTTTCTCTTAATGAGGCAACAGTGGGATGTTGTATAGATAACACAAAGATAACTAACTTAGTTTATGCCGATGATATGGTGTTAATAAGTCCCTCTGTTAAAGGTCTGGATCGGCTACTAAAAGTCTGCGAAGTGTATTCGCAGAAACATGATATTCTTTTTAATGTTACAAAAACTAAGGTTTTGCAATTTCATCCTAAAAGCTGTAATCAGTCAGCTGATATAAGGTTTAAAATGAATGGTGAAGTAATTGAGGAAGTACAAGAGTTTAAGTATTTGGGTCAAACTATTACCAGCTCCTTCAGTGATGACTCGAATATAAGAAAACAATCTTGAAACATTTGTGCTAAAGCGAATATGACCATAAGGAACTTTCGATTCTGTACAAGTGAAGCTAAAGACACTCTCTTTCGTACTTTCTGCAGTAATATATACGGACAGCAACTCTAGGTAAAATATAGAAAAGGTTCTGGCAGAACTCTAAATTTCATGTACAACAGGTCTTTTAGACTGTTACATGCTGAGCTTGGCAAATGTTTGCTACCCGCAATGTCCCGAGCTTCCCGGAGGTACCAAGACGTGCTCAATACAGTCTAATGCAAAGAATTAAAAAATCAACCAACCCGATTATCCAAGCTATCCATGAGTCTTGCCATTTATCCTCTAAGCTATGGAATTTTTGGTACGAAAACGTCTGTCTGTAGCTCCACTTAACTTCGACATTACACTATTATTTCTAATCAATTGTATATATTTCTATCCTTAGTATGTGAACTGACATTGTATTAATAATACTTGTCATATGGACTATCGTCTGCCAATAAACATTTTCATTTTCATATATATATATATATATATATATATATATATATATATATATACGCCTTGGTGGTGTAGTGGTTAGCGTCGCTCACCACGAATCCATGGGCACCGGGATCGAGACCCGCTGACGGCAGGCGGCGTGCAGAAAAACCCAGCTGTTCATCCTTCCACACAATAAAAAGAAATTGGTTGGTAGATAAATGGGTACCCTGGGTAGCCTAGTGGTTAAGACGCTGGACTGCTGCTGGTGGGCGTGGTGCAAATTCCACGTTAAACTCTAGGTCTAAGGTGGAGTGACAAGCTTGACCTTCGTCAGAATGAACATTTCGGGCGGAAGCAAAACCAAGGTTAACCAAAGTTTTATATATATATATATATATTTGTGTGTGTGTGTGTATGTGTGTGTGTATATACTCTATATATATGTATACAGTATATATATATATATATATATATATATATATATAGATAGATATGATACACACAGACCGTGCATGGAACAAGGAACTCTTCTGGGAAAATTAAATCCACTATAGTCCGAGTAAGTAATGGTAAATGACAAGCATTATAGTTTTTTCTTTTTCATGATGTTAGCCCGACGTGAGCAACGAGTCATTCGCAAAGAGGCCCCTAGGGTTACAGCAACACCTAGCCTACTATGTTTAGAACCTCAATATAAGCAAAATACTCGTTGCATTCACGTCGAATTGAATACATCAAAGAAAAAGGGGTAACTAATGTATTTTTAGCCAAAATCCAACAGTTACACCTCATCTGGCAAAACTGAGCGTCCACTTTTCAAAGCATATAACATGTCCGTTTCATAATGGGGTCCCTCAGGAGACTATTCTGAGTTCAATTCCACATATATATATATATATATATGTGTGAAAACTGAAAACTCACTTTTCATATTTTTACATTTCAAATTTGTTGAAATGTTTTTCCTTAGCTCACTCCACAATATACAGCACCAGAATTTATTACTCATATACCATAGCTAAAATGATGTTAAAAAGTATTATTACTCAGTAAAATATTAAAATAATTTTAGTTTAGTTTCATAAATTGAATACTGGTATTTAAAGCGACTGTTTTTCTTTTTTTTAAGGTATTTTCTTTCTTCAACAATATAAATAACAAAAAAAATTTTCATTAAAACTTCAAGTCCCTGGTGGCCAATTTGAATAAAAAATGCATATATAATTTGGGCTTCTAAAATTATTAAAATACTTAAAAGAAAGTCAACATAATGAGATGGCTTAATATATAATTATAAAGTACAACTTTATATAGAATTATTATTCAAATAGAGTATGAGATTACAATAGTTTATAATATTTAGAGATTAGTTAGTTAGAGAAAATGTAAATTTATTGGTAAATTAATTTAGTAAGCTTTGCTTTTTTCGTGAGTGTATAAAATTTTTATATAATTACAATTTGAAGTAAGTATAAATTATTAGAATGTTTTTGTCTGTTCAATTTTTTATAAATATAGATTTTGTTTTTAATGGAAATTGTAAAATTTCAAAGAATCGGCGAGAGAATCGGCTAAATTTAGCCGATGCCGATGCCCCCAAAATGGCCAATGCTGCCGGTGCCGATGCAGATGCAGATTAATCGGTACACCACTAGTATTTACTTTCTATTATTATTAATTTTTTTTTTGTTAGGGGACGGTTGTAGCGCTATCTATCATGTTATCAAACCTTTATTTATTTTCTCTTTTGGTTCATTCCAATAACAAAGGCAAGGAAACGTAAAATGATCTACTCTAACCTACCCAAATTAGATCTAATCTAATTTAACCTAACTGTACCCAGCCTAACTTAACGTAAGCTAACCTGACGCAGCTTAACGTAACTATATACTTAACTTACAAATAAAATAATTAATTATTAGTAGTTTCGTGGGTGATAAAATTCGAATAAAATTTTTTTCTGGACACCATTTCGAGAAAAATTATATCCTAATTTTTATTCACTTGTTTAAAGTTTACTATTCCTTCTATTTTATTCTTCATTTAATTTGTTTGATCATAAAATAGTGAATACAATTTGTTATTAAAGCGTTATTTTAAAAGTCGACAAAGATGCGGGTGTGTGTGTGTGTGTGTGTGTGTGTGGAAAACGTCAAAGGAGCATAAGCGAAGTAGTTGAATAGGTAATCCAGTTGTAGAAAGGGTGCTTTTTAGTGAGGTACCACTTTTGCTTCCTCGAAACATTACAAAAATATATAAAACTCCGGAAAGATTTTTTGTCGGAAATAAATGTTATTTCTGAATAGATTAGTCCTGTCAAAGAAGCAAATGCAGGAGTATTTTAAAGCATAATTTTATTGTAAATGTAAAAATAATAATAATAATAATAATAACTACAGGCCTATTGCTGTTGCCTCCTGCTTCTTAAAATTACTCGAGAAGCTTTTGCTACGCAAACTAAATGATTATTTATGGACGTTTCCTAATCAGTTTGGTTTTAAAAGGTCCCATTCAACTGACCTGTGTATTTATGTTTTGAAAGAGATTCTATTTAGATATACTGTCAGTAATTCAATTATTTACAGTTTTTTTTGGATATAAGCAAGGCATATGATAGAATGAATCACAATATTCTATTTAAAAAATTAGAAGACAGGAATGTTCCATTATATTTTTTAATTTTATTGAAATTTTGGTATACACACTAAACTTTTACTGTTAGATGGGACAATGTATTGTCCGAATGTTTTGGTTCCTCATGCAGAGTTAGACAAGGCTCCTAACTTTCTTCTCTATTATATTATATACTGTATATATTTGTGTTCTGACTTATATTTTATGATTTATTTATCATATATATATTTTCGTTACGCCTGTTTAAGGATCAGGCCAACACATAACAAAATAATACCGTTTAGGATTTTTGTTACTTCCGTATAGGGGAAAAATTGAAAAGCCTTTTACAAAAATAATATATTCGTTAAAGTTTTTAACATTAAACACATTACAATGCAAAATGAAGTTTTGACATCAATTACATTTGTTAAAGAAACGACATTTGAGACAACTGACTTTTGCCTTAAGAATTTTAGATTCGAAATTAACAACACAATTAAATAAAAATGCATAAGCAATTAAAATAGAACTGTTAGAATAGTAATTGAAGTTACAACTGTGTACCTTCTTGGCCTTTTGACCTCATTAATTTTAATGCATAAGACAATTGGAATAAATAATGAATGTATATTTTAATTAATTACAAATTTTCAACTACTTATTTTTTGACAGCAGTAGACACTCCCTTTTTGGGAGATTAATTTCTTGTAATCCCATTAGTAATTAATACACACTGTCTTATATTAGACCAACCGTATAAATTCTCTACTTGCATATGAGAAAATGAACGTATTCCGTTTTCTATGGATCGTACGGTAAACGATTATATTTGTGTTTTATGAATTCTTTCGAGCCAAGTTCGTTTTCTTTACTCGAAGTTAGGGGAGACTTAGTTTGGGTCTATTCAATTTTGTGAGCCACACATTTTCTTTATGTTTAAGTTTTATGGCGAACTAATTCTTTTATTATTACTTCAAGAACTTTAACGTGGGTCCTTGGTGAGAAACTCACGAAATCATGCCCAAATATGCATTGGTTTCTACTCGTCGTTGGCTTTGTTTCTGCCTTCAATTATAAAGGAGATTTTTGTGTTTCTAATAATTACATCGATCCCGTCTTTAACTATCATGAAATTTAATTTATGACCCGCTATTCGACAGTATGTAAAGATTATTTTCATATAAGATTTATCTTTTTAAAATGCTTATAACTTATTTTCAATCTGTTTTTGTACAATACCCTCTCTTTTTGGCCTACTGTATGATTCGGCTGTCGGGCGTAAGATTTAAATTCCCCATTTCAGATTCCAATTTCTTCATTCTATAAGTCTTTCATAGGATTAAGATTGACCAGCATGTCAGCAATAAGTAATCTGATAGCTTAGCAATCTAAACTCAAACGGAATTTTCCCGTTCTATACAAAAGTATAATTTATATGTGACGTCTCACTTTTGAGCGCCAAAACGGGCGTCAGGGACACGTCAATGGCTACGTTCAAGGTTCCAATATTAGCTTTTTAATTTACAATATTTCTTTTAGTAATTTTGTCTACTGTTTTCGTAGTCCGTACCCTCATAATTGTTAGTTGAAATTGTACAGAATTAAGCAGACAATTGAATTCAATATCTTATTCCTAAATTACATGGACATTTAATATACATGTTTTTAAATTCATGTACTTAATTAAGAAATTACAAAATTTCCTTTCACAAACGAAAAGAGAAGCCGCCATTTCGGCTGCGTTCAAGTGATTGTTTTCATGAACAATTTGTTTCTTGGTTCACTTATAACCAATAATTGATTAATCACCATTTTATATTCCCCATATATATTATATATATATATATATATATATATATATCCCGTGGTTCGGATCCCACGTAAAGCTGTAGGTCCCCTCCGTCATATGACTTAGATGTTGCGAAGGAGGTTAAACAACCCAAATTAAAAAAAAAAATATATATATATATATATATATATGTATTAGTGATGTAGGTCACATCCGCATCCGCATCCGCGGAACATCCGCACATTTTCTCGCATCCGCATCCGCACCCGCCTCCGCACTTTGGACTGCGGATGTCGTGCGGATGTGGACCGTTGAGACAAAATGTCATTAATAAGCGGAAATTATCAAATTCTACTATATTAATAGAACTAGTTCATTGTGCGCAAAAGTGATGCAAGCGACAAGACGAGAGGCTGTTCTTGTATGAAGTTACTCTCTTGCAACCTACTTAGATCCACGTTACAAAGCTAAGTTATTTTCACCTAGTACATTAGAACGAGTTAAATCATCACTTGGCAAAGCAGTTGAAGAGCTTCAATCTCTTGAATCTGTCGCTTCGCCACCCACCAAAAGAATAAAAGTTTCAGTGACAGAACCAACACCTTCAACAAGCAAATCTATCACAGAATCTGTCTCTCAGTTTCTTGAGTCAAGCAGCAATGACGAGACCTACGCGATGTCAAAAGATGTAGTAAAAATGATCGAGAGCTATCACCAAGAAAAACGCCTGGCTGCATGTGATGATGTGACAATCCTATTAGTTGGTGGAAAAATACGCAGAATATCTATCCATACTTGAGTAAACTTGCAAGGAAACATTTAGCCTGTCATTCAACAAACGTACCAAGCGAGAGATTATTTAGCAGTGCTGGATTAATGTATGATGAAAAGAGAAACAGACTGGCAGCAGAAAAGGCAGAAAAATTAATGTTCCTTAAGCATAACCTTCCTATAATTAAGTTTGAACATTAAACGATGAACATCTTAGTTTACTTTATTTTAATTACTCATTTATAAATATGCCTAATAAAACTTTAAACTTAATATAAATAGTTATCAAGCTAATTAAAGATCTCTTTCTATAAGGGTGGAGGTTGGGGAAAGAGGTCGGTGGGGTGCATTTGAGTTGGGTTCACGTCCCGCATCCTGGTAACACAATTATGGTTTCTAATTGTGGCTGAAACTCAACAAAATATAACGAATTTATTTGCAGACGAATTCACTAATTGATTTCTATATTAGTTAGATGCTTGATATTATTTTATATGTTCAGAGAAAAGTACAGCAATTATTGTACAATTAATCAATTATACTACATTAGAGCTACAGCTCTCTCTATATAATAACTTATTATATACGTTAAACACAACAAATCTCGAATATATCCTAAAAAATAACGAAAATGTAGACATCCGCATCCGCATCCGCATCCGCGGATGTTGAAATCAAACATCCTCATCCGCATCCGCATCCGCGGATGTGAAAAAAATGACATCCGCTACATCACTAATATGTATGTATGTATGTTAACCCCTCCGTCTATGGCCTGGGTTGGTTCGAAGTCGACGGGGGTTCTGGTTAGGTGGCAGCAACGGATTTGTTACTTGCAGTAGTTTCTTCGATACTAAGGGGTTCCAAAAAACCTTAGCTCCCCCATTTGCAGCTTACATGTTTACTTATATCGAAATAGTTTTAGTGATTATAAAAATATATAAAATTCTTTATTTATTGCAGGTATTAAAATTACTCTAGCTGATAAAGTGATAATATAATGGCTTCTCAATTAATTAATGATTCGGAGAGGCAACGTGTGATAGATCGCATTCGAGCAACAACATTTCGGGAAGCTCGTGATGCTGGAGCCACCTTTAAACACGTTCATGGGTTGCCAAAAAGTTGCGAAGAAGTGAGGACTTCGTCAAAAGAAATTGGAATAAAACTTTGGATGAATGTGAAATGGATACAACCAAATCTGGGCGCCCAAATTTGCCACTCTCTCAGGAAACAAAGGACATCATTGAAATCGGTACGCATAAGCGGAAAAACAGTTGTGCTAAACTTTCTAGAGAGATCGAAGTGTTGAGAGGAAAGATCGTTAGTGGTGAGATCATTCGACTGTACCTCATAGACAAGGTTTAAAGCCTTGGCATGAACTTCCAAAGCCAAGAAAAACTCAACTTAATATCGATGACAGAATGTGGTTTGCCCATTATCTTGAAGATTGGGATGTGGATGATTTCATGCGTTTAGCTGTCTCCGATGAATTTTTTGTTTACGTAACACGTCGGCCTAACTACCAAAATGATCGAGTGTGGGCCACAACACCAGATGAAATCGATGAAAATGAACATTATCGCGAATTATTAAAAAGTCCAGACTGTGTTGGTGTGTTTGTTTTGTTCACTGCAAAGAAGCTCATGTGAGTGCTGAAGCCAAATGGTCAGAGTTGGGATGGACAGTATTTTCGTGATATTATTCTATCCCAGCATGTCATTCCTTTTCTAAGAAACCCAAACAATGTTATTTATGGATGTCGATCAGGTCACACTTCTGCACGATAAGGCCCCCTGCTTTAAGGCATTAGCCACTCAACAGTTGTTGCGGAACCATGAGATCGATTTCTTTGGAAATGAAGAGTGGCCAGGAAATTCTCCTGACCTGAACGTCTGTGAACACATTGGATCAGTTATAAAGGACAAGGTTGAATGTCTCTTGTTTCAAGAACCTGCAGCAAATCGATTTTCGAAGGATACAATGACGCAACACATTGAAACTGTTTTAGCAAATTTGCGTAACGATCAAGATCTATTCACATCACTTTTGGCAAGCTACCCAAAGCGAATTCAGGCTGTCTTGGAAGCCAATGGCGGGAACACCAAGTTTTAATTGTTTCTCATTAAATGCAGGATTAAATTCTTTTTTGTAAGGTATGTTTAGTTTTACTGTACCTCTAATGGTTTAGGCCATGGGCGGGGGTGCTAAGGTTTATTGGAGCCAGTACTCTTCGAGTTCTTCTATAGTGATTCGGAGGATTCTGGGAGGCTTACTAACGTATCGGGAAATTTTAATGACTAAGTTCTCTGAAGAGAGCAAGGCTCGAAGGAGAAGATAAAGACTGTTTCTTACTGTAATTTACTGCTAAAATGTAGGTTTAGTTTTCTCAGGTCAGGGAAGTTATGATCACAATAATGTTATTAAATGCAGTGTAAATGTGTGTTAGCTTTCACAATGCATATTATACAAATATATGATGGTTTTATAAAGATCTTTTTTTTCTTGTAAATTTCTAAACTTATATATTTTTTTTTTGTGAAATTCATATAACTGTATGCGTAAATTTCATAAATTACATAAATAAACTGCAGTGAGCATAAATTGTGTTTTATTACCATTTGCCTTATATCATTAAAATTTTACCTGTTGGGCAAGGTTCCGCGAATTTTTATTTTTTTTTAAATAAAGGTTCCGTGGCTTCAAAAAGTTTGAAAAACTCTGTTCTAGACTGTGGACTTCTTGGTATGAAAGTGTTTGTCTATAACTTCACTTAACCTCTGCAATAGCCATTCCATTACGAGTACTTTTTATTTTTGGTTTTTATTTTTTCTTCTTAGTACAGTATTACCTTTGGGAAGATGTTAGCCTGTTATTACCATTTTCATTATTTCTCGTTTCATTACATGCACCATTGTTATTTCTTTATTGCCATAGTCCTTTTATGGTTTTTAAAATTTATTGTTTAACTAAATTTATTGTTTAATTAGTTGTATCGTTCATTACCTTAATGGATACTGTACCCTTTTTATGGGATCTCTCTCCTGCCAAAAAACATTATCAATATCATTATCATCAATAATTATTCTATATATATATATATATATATATATATATATATATATATATATATATATATATATATATATATATATATAAGGTATATGTTAGTATTGTCGCTACGTGTACTTTTTATTTTTATTTCCATTTTTTATTTTTATAGTCTTTGCTGTTTGTAGTTCTTATTTTTACTTGTTTCATTATGTGAATTATTTTTATTTCTCTTTTATTAGTTTTAGTTTTTTAAATTTATTATTGTTTGATTTATCTTCTCGTTTATTACCTTCAAGAATATTGTACTATTTTATAGGATTTATATCCTGCCAATAAAGCTTATTATTGTCATCATCAGTAATAAAAATAATAATAAAAATAATAATAAAAATAATAATAAAAATAATAATAAAAAAAAAAAAATAATAATAATAATAATAATAATAATAATAATGATTTCCTTCTTCTTTACGACTTTCCTGAATAATATATTTAGGGATGTAAAATTCCCAGAATTTTGAGAGTAGTATATTTCCGATGGGAATTTTGGAAATTTTTGGGAAATTTGGAAATTGGGAAATTCAGGGATTTTCAGAAACTCATTTTCATGAAATGAAACGATTCTTGAATCGGGGTACATTGTGTCGTTTATTTGAAAAAAAGTGTAGAATAATGCAGCCAAGAAAAACAATTCAAAATGCAGTTGATGTCAGCAAGTGATTCGCTTCAGTATGATACTGGCATCTGGCAGTAGCGTGGATTTGGAGATAATGAAATGAGTAAACCCCCACTCCTTGAAATTTCTTTAACCCTCAATTATTTCACAAGAAGGAAATTCCCAGGATGCTGAAATGGAAACTCCCCATATTTAAAAAAATTAATTTCCTGCATACTGATTTCAGATTCCTATTTTAAGCCAGACATATTCCCAGCAAACTCACTTGAACTCAATAAAAACAATTGCTATAAGAAACCACAACTTCTTTTTGGGTGGAAAATGCTTAAATATGTTATATTTTATTTTTTACTGCCAAAAATTATCTAATAAACCTTAAATTTAGCTACAATTGAAAATTCCCAAATTTCCCAAAATTCACGACGCATTCAAAATTGTAGTTCCCATCCCTTTGCAACTCTAATAACATTCTCACCATTTAATCTTTAATTTTTGATAAGAACATAATTACCAATTTTAGGCGGATCATTTTTCAGTTTTATTATTAAGTATCGCTAGACAAGATTTCAACTCTTTATAGTAGTTCCTACTCAATAAAATTTAAAGTATTATACAATGTTGAGATTTCTTTTCGAAAGCTTAGTTGAAGTTTAATGAAAGTTGAATAAATATTTATAATTTATACTTACATCGAATTCCTGTCGATTTTAAACTACCAACTAAATTTGGTGACACGGGAATGATAAATCAATCTTGCTCTAAAGTTGGCTTATTACACCTGTAATAAATTTACTTCTGTCAAAGAGTTTTTAACCCGGCGTTGACATAAAGTTGATTTTTCAACGTGTAATCAATGATGAAAATTCACTCTTCATCGAATTGTGGTAGATTTCAAATTAATGAAGGTCCTAAATGACAACCTTTCACTTCTTCCGTGCGCTGATTCTTCACTTCACGGAGGTCAGGCTTGTTGCTTTACCTTAATTAATACACATCAACTATACCACCTTTTCATAACTTTTGCTTGTAAAGTAATTTTTTTTCGTCAATCTACTTTCCAGAGGGCTTTTGTTATATATATATATATATATATATATATATACACACAGTGGCGCGCATAAGTATTCGTACAGAGAAATATTTCGGTTATATTCGTCCTTATCTTTTGTACCATGCAAAAGGTAGTTATGAAAGTGTACCGTTTGTTTGGAAAAATTTAACAAATAAAAAAATTAGTTTAACACCAACATCTATACCATAAAAAGGGAGTCATGTCCGTCTGTCCCCCTGTATTTCGGATTGGTTGAAAGAGAGTGACGCTTTTCATTCCATGCATTTACGATTCAGCAAACAAAATTAAAATTTTTTTAATTAGACAAAAATTTAAATTTTTAAAAATCTCTATACATGCTGCCTGTCTGTCCCACCCTAAAACACGGAAACGGCTCCTTGAGAGAAAAAAGTATTAGGTAACATTTGCTTAAAATTAATCGAAACCTACGGGGAAAATTATTGACTGCCCAGTTAATTGAATGTCCGGTTACGTTAATTGAATGCTCGGTTAGGTCAACAGTACGCCCTTGACGATTGGTTAGGTCAAGTCGTGATATTTTCGTTAACACCACAAAATTAATGGAAACCTACGTGAAAATTATTGAATGTTCGGTTAGTTTCGTTAAAACTGACGAAAATATCACGACTTTAACCTAGCGTCCTAGCCAATCGTCAAGGGCGTACAGTTGACTTAACCGAGCATTCAGTTGACCTAACATTAAAATTAACCAACTGGTTAAGTTAATTAAAACTTAACCAGTTGGTTAATTTTAATGTTAAAAAAAATATGTACTAGATATCGCATGCCTCACGGAAACTCATCTTAAAGATTGCCAAGGAAATTGTGAAAACTGCGAAAGGGCCGTTCAAAAATTACGTAACGCTATTTTTGCTAAAACTTGACACCCCCCACCCACTTGTAACATTCCGTAACGCTAGACCAGACGCCCACTAAAATGTTAGCGTTACATAATTTTTGAACGGCCCCGAACATTGTATTGATAAAAAAGAGATAAATATAGAGGGTTTCAACTTATTAAGAGCTGATAGAACAGCGAGACGTAAAGGTGGCTGTGCTATATATGAACATGAAAGTCATATGATAGCGACGGCAATAAGTAAATCAAACAGCTTTGTGGAACTCCAAGCAGTGAAAATAGAAAAACTAAATGTGATACTGATAGTCATCTATAGACCTCCAAACACTCCAACCTAAAAATTCTCGAAGGCCATTCATGATATCAGAAACCTAATAAAGGCCAGAAACCCTCCATCCCCCAATATAATGTTTTGCGGAGACTTTAATTTCCCATTTATAAAATACAAAGAGGTGGATAGGAATATATATATACACCAGGACAAGGGGGGGCACAAGAGAAGATCAGGAGCGAGCAAAAATTTGGATGGCTCTCACAAACGAGTTGGTGCTGCTGTAGTATGCGGTCTACCTACGATTGGTTAGGTTTAATCATGATATTTTCGTTAAAACTAACGAAAATATCATGACTAAACCTAACCAATCGTCAAGGGCGATTGACAATGGGATGTAAACAAACAATTAGTAAACAAGATAAGAAGCTATAATTAAAAGGTAGACCGCCGAATCGTAGGTAGACCGCATACTACAGTAGCACCAACGAGTTTATGCTGACACAGGAGATAACAGAAAATGAGTGTAGGACAAAAGCCCCCTAGGACAAAAGCCCCCTTGGACAAAAGCCCCCTAGAGAAAATAATAATAAGAATTTTTTTAATCATTATTTTTATTCTTTATTATTTACAGCTTATGTTTATAGTTTAGTTTATGTTTATAGTTTATAGTTTATGTATTTTTGCTCTCGTCATTTTTGTTTAAACTAACGAAAATATCACAACTTAACCTAACCAATCATCAAGGGCGTACAGTTGACCTAACCGGGCATTCAGTTGGCTTAACCGGGCATTCAGTTGATCTAACTGGGCATTCAGTTGACCTAAATGGGTATTCAGTTGACCTAACTGGGCATTCAGTTGACCGGTGCTCTTCCAATATGTGCTCTACCGCGAAACTGTGATCTACCATATTCCAATACGTGCTCTACCGTGAAACTAGCCTTATAAGGCTAACTAACGAAAATATCATGACTTAACCTAACCAATCGTTGTCAACTATACGCCCTTGACGATTGGTTAGGTTAAGTCGTGATATTTTCGTTAGTTAGCCTTATAAGGCTAACTAACGTACCTGCTGCTAATCCGAATAATCTAAGGTAGATCACGTATTGGAATGTAAATTTTAAGGTAGAGCACATATTGGAAGAGCACCCAGTTGACCTAACTGGGCATTCAATTAACATAACAGGTTAATATTGGTTATGTCACCTAAATATCTTCTGATCTTTTCAGATTAGATGTGATATCTGACTTGCCCTACCCAGCAATTTGTCGAGGGGGCCTTTGTCCTAGGGAGCTTTTGTCCTAGGGGGATTTTGTCCTAGGGGGCTTTTGTCCTAGGGGGCTTTTATCGGGACCCGACAGAAAATACCAGAAAAAATATCTGCCTAGATCTGGTATTCACGAATAACACGAACTTGATTACTGATGTAAAAATAACCCCAACTATTATCTCAGACCACAACTTAATCGAGATATCAACAAATACGGCGACACCATTAAAACACAATACACATACTGAAGAAAGAAGCAAATTTGGGACTTTTAATTTAAACTCAAAGAATATAAATTGGGGGAAGCAGTCAGATCATACATGGCCCAAACAGAGTGGAGAACAGTTTTAGAGAATAAAACAACTGAAGAAATGCAACAACCTTGGAAGAAAAGACGCTGAGAATTTTATGAAAATATGCCCCGAAAGCACAGCCAGAAGGAAAGAGGAACTGGTTAGAGAGGCAAAAGATAAAAATATTCTGCAAAAGAGAGTAGCGGCGAAGTTAGCTAATTGCGGAGTCCACAATGCCAGGAAAGTAGTACAAGAAAATCTGCAGAGTATCGATAGGGAAATACAAACCCTGATTAAGGGCCATACAGAAAGGGAAGAGGAAAAGGCGGTAGAAGCAATAAAGGAAAATCCAAAATACTTCTATAGCTATGCGAAAAAGAAAACAAAAACTCGTGCCATTATCAGGCCCTTAACAAAAGGAAATAATGAACTAACGGACGATCTGAAAGAAATATCTGAAACATTGAGAGCCCAGTATGAATCAGTCTCCAGTACCCCAAAAAGTAACAAAGCGATACCTGACATAGATACATTCTTTGAAGAGAAATTGCAAGGAGATTGTAGAGGGTGTCCTAGAAGTCTGAACTCATAGGGAAAATAGACATTATATTTTTAAAGTGAAACAAACATATTTATAATGTCAGTTTTACATATTTCAGGAAAGAAAATACCCTGATGGCTCAGTATACCACTCAAGAGAAAACTGGTATTGCTATATGTTTCCGAAAAAGCCAGCCTCCCTCTGGCTTTTCCCGGAAACATGTAGCAATACCAGTTCCACTTTAAAATATTTCACTTTAAAATATAATGTCTATTTTCCCTATGAGTCCAGACTTCTGGACACCCTGTATAACAGATTTTTATTTGACCCCAGAAGATTCAGCTAGCGCTAAAGACAAATGAAATCACATTCAGCTGCAGGTCCGGACAAATGGAACGCATTATTGATTAAAAATTTAAAAACTATAAAAATGAAATAGCTACACCCTTATACTGGATATGGAGAAGAACCTTAGCCACTGGGGAAATACCGAGCATCTTGTAAAGAGCAAACATTGTCCCTATATATAAAGGCGGGGATAGATCTCAAGGAAAGACCTACAGACCAGTGTGATTGACGTCCCACCTCACCAAAGTATTTGAAAGAATAGTTAAAGAGAAAATTTATGACTTTTTGGAGACGCTGGAAAGATTCAACGAAAATCAGCACGAATTCCGATCAGGAAGATCATGCCTATCACAATTTATAGAGCACAATAACAATATCCTCGAGGCACTGGAAGGCAATAAAAACTACGATGTCATATACACTGATTTTGCTAAAGCTTTGATAAATGTGATCATGGTATAATAGCACATAAAATGAAACATGGGAATAACAGGCAAAGTGAGAAAATGGATCTACAACTTCCTCAGAAAACGTCTACAGGTCGTCAAAATTCAAGGTATATCATCATCAGAATCAGAAATACGCAGCTCAGTACCACAAGGTAAAGTACTAACCCCACTCCTGTTCATTATCATTCTAACAGACATAGACATTGAAGTAAACAGCATCAGTATAGTAACATCTTTTGCAGACGATACAAAGAGCAGCAGAAAAATCTGAAGAACTTAAACTGTATATTGTTATTTTTTTTTATGTAAGGAGGAGGGGGCTAAGGGCTGGCGCCCGCAAACGTGACCCCTCTGCAGAAGGAGGAGAGGGCCAAAAACAAGGTCGGCAAGGCTCAATGACGCCATTTTTTTATCAATCTAAATTCTGAAAAAGTTGTGTGTGTAAGAAAAATGTATGTGTAGTGTCTACAATCTCCTCCTCAATCTCCTCCTCCAGATAGACAGGAAATTCAGAGAAGCACGAAAGCGATCGATTTGGGGATTATAATGACAGATGATGCGAAATTCGAGACACAAAATCAGATAGTGATAAACAAAGTAAAAAGAGTCGCGGGACAGGTACTGAAAACGTTCAAAAGAAGGGACAAGACAGTAATAATTCCCCTGCTGAAAACACTGATCATACCAAAACTTGAATACTGCTCAGTCTTGACGTCCCCATATAAAAAGGAAGAAACTAATAAACAAGAAAAACTCGGAGACATTTCATAGCTAAGGTTGATTGCTGCAAAGAACTCAACTACTGGGGAAGACTACTGTTATAATTTTTGTATATAGCATTATTATTTTATGTACCTTATATGTTACTATAGTATTATATTTGGACCTTTTCCAGTTTGTGTACCGTTTTTCATATAATTTATTTTTGAGAATATTTTTGTTAAAACTAACGAAAATATCACGACTTAACCTAACCAATTATCAAGGGCGTACAGTTGATCTATTATTAATTATAACATTGTTTGTTTCTGGAATAGTATTTACTATTTACTAATAGATCAACTGTACGCTCTTGATAAATAATTGGTTAGGTTAAGTCGTGATATTTTCGTTAGTTTTAACAAAAATATTCTCAAAAATAAATTATATGAAAAACTGTACACAAACTGGAAAAGGTCCTTATATTTTCTCCAGGTATAGGTATTCCATAAAATACTATAATGTAAAGATTGATAAAAGATAATAAGAAAACATAAATAATATATCAGAGTCAATCATGGATAATGGTCTTGGATAAAAGCAACCTTTAATAATAGTTGTCTTCTCGGTACGTATTGTAATTTAAAGAGGTGTATATAAATTAGTAACTTATCTTTGCCTTAAATTACTAAGTTAACTTTCTAAGTTAACTATCGTTAAACTTAATCTTAAAGCAATTCATATAGTTGACTCTGTTTAGTATAATGGTACTAAGTAATTTTTATGTTTGTTATTTTGCAGTTATTCAGTAGATGTCAGTAGAAGTTTTAGTAGATTAAAGCCTAAGTTGAATTGAGTTTCATTTGGGTAATTCTCATTTCAATTTAATCTACTAAAATACTCAGCAGTCATCATGGAACGTGGACTTCGACCAGAGCGACTTGATGTGCTACCTACTTCACCTGAAGCTTCACGCACATTCAAACATTGGCTGTTCGTTTTTACGCGTTATAAGGCGTCACTCGAAGGGGATAGCGACTCGTTTCTGGGACTTCTCGCAAATTCAGTCTCCCCAGAAAACTTCGAGATCATCTCAGAAAGTTCTACGTACGACGAGGCCTTAACCGCTCTTAAAAACGCCTTTATTCAGCCAGCTAATGAGGTCGTTGCGCGACATAAGCTCGCTACGCGAAACAAGTGTCCACGGAATCTATTGATGAATACGTCCGTTCTCTTCAGAAACTTAGTCTTGATTGTAACTTCAAGAACGTTACAGCCGATACCTATAGGGACGAATATATCCGAGATTCTTTCATAACGGGAATTTCTTCAGCACGTATACGAACAAGACTACTCGAAAACAAGACGCTCACCTTATCATCCGCCGTGGATCAAGCGCGTGCCCTAGAGATCGCGATGAAGGACTCTCAAACTTACGATTCAGCTTCCCAAATCGAGAACCGCCCAGTAGCTTCGGTCGAATCGCATGTTGGGGGTTCTCGAAATCCTGAAGCAGGCCCGTCTAGTGGAGAAAAAGCTGAAGAGCAGGACTCTTGCGCAGCAGCCACTCGCAAACGTCAAATGTGCTATTACTGTGGCAATTCTGTTCGCACACGTGAAGTTACTTGCTACAAATGTAAGAAGAAAGGCCATTTTTCAAAAGTATGCAGGTCCTCAAAAGACAGTTAACATTGTGTGCCTTCAACTCTAAAAGAATCAATAGTAGACTTACACGTTAAAGGTACTTACTTAAAGGCTCTTTTAGATACGGGCAGCTCAGAAAACTTTATTTCAAGATCTGTCGTACGCGGACTTCGTCTACCGGTTATGTCTTATAATGGCACCATATCTATGGCTTCAGTTAACCTAACGTCCCCCATCAGCGAATGTTGCGAATTAGACATTCACATAAAACAACGCGCCTACAAGAAAATTAGATTCTTAGTTCTACCTGATTGTTGTACTGACATAATTCTGGGAATACCGTTTCTTAGCAAACATTCTTTTGTAAAGATGAACTTTGGGGGACCTCAGCCAGATCTTGAAGTCTGCTCTCTAGCCTCATTGGCTATTGAACCACCGCGAGTGTTCTCAAACCTATCTCCCGATTGTCGTCCTGTAATTACGAAGTCACGTAGGTTTAAAGCTTCCGACGCCGAATTCATTCGTTCAGAAGTCAATCGCATGCTGAAGGAAGATATCATCGAGCCGAGCGACTCTCCGTGGCGTGCGCAAGTTCACGTTGTCAACAATCAAGCAAAAAGGAGGTTAGTGGTAGACTATTCAGAAACCATTAATAAATTCACGTATCTGGATGCCTATCCATTGCCAAACTTAGATGACCTAGTTAATAAAATCTCTACTTACAAGAGATTCAGTACGATAGATTTACGAAGCGCCTATCATTGTGTTCCCTTGCATCCAGATGATAAGGCTTATACTGCCTTCGAGGCGGGCGGCCGGTTATTCCAATTTAAGCGTTTAAGTTTTGGGCTTACGAACGGCGTAGCTTGTTTCCAAAGAATCATGGACAACTTTATTCGCCAAAATGAGCTCGAAGGAACATATGCTTATCTTGATGATGTCACGATTTGCGGCCGAACAAAAGAGGAACACGATAAAAATCTCTCTAAATTTCTTGAAGTTGCCGAAAAATTTAAGATGACCTTAAATAAAAGAAATGCACTTTTTCAACTAATTCTATTTGTATTTTAGGATACCAGATAAGTCATAATGAGCTCCGCCCTGATCCGTCTCGACTCGCTCCGCTAAAAGAGATGCCAATACCAAATTCTAAACAGTCTCTTTCTCGTTTGACGGGTCTTTTCGCTTATTACTCTCGATGGGTGCCTCGATTTTCTCAAAGAATACGCCCTTTAATTGATGCCCAGTTCCCTCTTTCCGAAGAAGCAGTGAACGCTATTGCCGATTTAAAGACCGCTATTGTTAACTCCGTTAAAGCTAAAGTGGATGAAAGCCAGCCATTCACAGTGGAAACTGACGCATCGGAAGCAGCAATTGGAGCCACTCTCAACCAAAACGGTAGACCGGTAGCCTTCTTTTCCAGGTCACTAAATCATGCCGAGAAGAGCCATTGTGCCGTGGAAAAGGAGGCGTACGCTATCGTAGAAGCTGTCAGAAAATGGCGCCACTTTCTAATAGGAAAACGCTTCACCTTAATTACTGACCAAAAATCAGTGTCCTACATGTTTGATGTGCGCCACAAGAGCAAAATTAAAAACGAAAAGATAGCTAGATGGAGGCTTGAGCTAATGCCGTATTCTTACGAAGTAGTACACCGCCCCGGAGCCCTTAATGCTGCCGCCGACGCCTTGTCTCGAGAATTTTGTTCTGCGGCGTCCCAAAATGACCTAATAGAACTTCATAAGTCTCTCTGTCATCCAGGGGTTACTCGCATGATGCATTTTATTCGCGTTCGAAACCTTCCATATTCCGTAGATGATGTAAAGCGCATTGTTTCTGGGTGCCATATCTGCCAAAGACTGAAACCGCAATTTTACCGACCTACGCAACAAGAGCTTATTCGTTCCATGCGTCCATTCGACCGCATAAGCATTGACTTTAAAGGCCCTTTGCCATCTTCTTCTAGTAATAAATATCTTTTAATAGTGGTCGACGAATACTCTCGCTTTCCCTTTGCCTTCCCCTGCAAGGATATTTCGTCGTCTACAGTAATTTCGTGTCTTACCACTCTCTTTTCTATCTTCGGCTTACCTGGTTACGTGCACTCTGATAGAGGCACCTCTTTTATGTCTTCAGAACTTAAGTCATTCTTGCATAAAAGGGGTGTCCCTACTAGCCGCTCCACTCCTTATCACCCTACGGGAAATGGACAGTGTGAGCGTTATGTTGGAATCGTTTGGAAGACGGTGACTTTGGCCTTGGAATCAAAATGTTTACCTAATCAAGCTTGGGAATTAGTATTGCCAGACGCTCTTCATTCGGTACGATCACTATTATGCACCTCAACAAACTCCACTCCTCATGAACGGTTGTTTGCATTTCCACGAAAAACAGCCACTGGGATGAGCATGCCTACTTGGCTTACTTCGCCGGGTAAAGTCTTCTTAAGACGTCACGTGAGAAATAAAGACGAACCCTTAGTGCAGGAGGTCGAACTGTTGGAATCAAACCCGCAATATGCCCACATTCGTTATCCAAGCGGACGAGAAGATACCGTCGCAATTAGAGACTTGGCACCCGTTGGAGACGCCCCTAATAGTGTCGAGACGAGATCTGATCCACAGACTGAAAATGTACGTGCTCCTCAAGACGACACGATGCAGAACCCGGACCCTGTTATCGAACCGCCCGTGCAATCCAATGAAGGCACTATTCAAAATCAAGAGCCCTCTCCTGAACCTGTACCTCGGCGCTCGACGCGAATAAGAAGGCCTGTGGAACGCTACGGCTATTCTCAAGAAAATTGAATTTCTTAATTATGTAATTTTAAAATTTAAATTTAGTTCTTTTTTTTAGGGAGGAAGAATGTTATAATTTTTGTATATAGCATTATTATTTTGTGTACCTTATATGTTACTATAGTATTATATTTTCTCCAGGTATAGGTATTCCATAAAATACTATAATGTAAAGATTGATAAAAGATAATAAGAAAACATAAATAATATATCAGAGTCAATCATGGATAATGGTCTTGGATAAAAGCAACCTTTAATAATAGTTGTCTTCTCGGTACGTATTGTAATTTAAAGAGGTGTATATAAATTAGTAACTTATCTTTGCCTTAAATTACTAAGTTAACTTTCTAAGTTAACTATCGTTAAACTTAATCTTAAAGCAATTCATATAGTTGACTCTGTTTAGTATAATGGTACTAAGTAATTTTTATGTTTGTTATTTTGCAGTTATTCAGTAGATGTCAGTAGAAGTTTTAGTAGATTAAAGCCTAAGTTGAATTGAGTTTCATTTGGGTAATTCTCATTCAACTACATAAACTAAATCTGTACTCCCTGGAAAGAAGAGAGAGGCACACCATAATCTACATATGGAAAATGATCGAAAAACTGGTACCAAACCTCAAACTAAACCCAATTACCACCCGAACAACGCTGGAAAATAGGAAAGGCAGAATGTATAGTGTTTCCAAATTAAAGGCTCGACAAAGACCTCTTCAACACTGAAGGAAAATAGCTTGGTTGCCAGGGGGCCAAGACTTTTAACCAGTTTCCAAAGGACTTCAGAATCGTTACAAAGTTGAAGTCTTCCAAAAAAGACTAGATGCCTGGCTCAGGATGGTACCAGATAAGCCGGGTGTACCTGGCTATGTGCGGTGGAGAGCGTAAGAGAGCAACTCGCCCCTCCACCAAGCCAGGCTTAGAGGCGGAGCCACCAGCTTGATCTTCATGTGAAGAGAGACCAACAGGGAGGGAATCCAAGTGAAAATTCTACAATACTTAGGGGAAGGTGGGGCAACTCGGGACCCGTAAGGAAATCACAATTTTGTGGGCATATAGGACCAATATTTGGACCCATTAAACACAAAAACATTTATCTTCACCTTTTGTCTTCCATTCTGTATCACTTTTTGTAACGTTCTAGCTTTGCATTAGGTGTAACTGGAATTTGAGAAAGCCGTTGCAAATTACTGGTTAAAAAAATCGTGAGGCAACTCGGAACCCGGGGTTCCTTTTTGCCCATTTCCCAAATTTTAGTACCACGCGGTCACTGATGAAATTTCAGACACGACGATACGTGAAAATCAAACACTGATCCATAAGTAGCCTATACACAAAAAGCAACAAAATAAATTCTTACAGCTTTGGAATTATGAATCAAGGAAAAATTTGCTGATGATAGATCGAATTGTGAAAAAATGAGACTTTCTAATTTTTGCGGAGCTGCGAGGTGCAACCCGCCCCGTACCACTGTCTGAAGGCCACTGATCAGTGTCGGCACCGACGGAGATAGATTAAAGCTAGATGGCAGCACTAGTTTGGGCTGTAGATGGGGTGTTCCGAGTTGTCCCGGGCTCCCGAGTTGCCCCACTTTCCCCTATACGCGCTAACAAATATTTCCAACTGAGAGTGTAAGGCAAGAGAAGCATCTAGTCCAGGGGTGGCCAAGTTTCCTGGACCCAAGAGCCACATACGACGTTTTTCAGATGTACGAGAGCCGCAAAATATCATATTTTAAAAAGAATTTAATTATTAAAAACATACACATATACATATAGTTATACTCACATTATTAAATTGTTTAATTACTGCTTCTAGAAGGCTTAGTTTGAGTCTTCATTTTGGCTGTTAATGCTTTAAAGTCTGGCTGATGTGATGTTAAGGCGGTATGAAAAGCTGTCAGGTGTTCGTTAGTGAGGGCAGCACGATGTTTTGACTTTACAAACTTCATTACCGAGAAGAGTGCTTCACAGCAATAAGTTGTCCCAAAAACTGAGATAAGTCGGAAACTGGTTTTCCTGAGGTGAGGATACTTTGTCCCTGGTACTTGCTTCCAAAACCCAACTGCAGATAAGCTTTATGTATCAACTTTAAACCCACGTCCTCCTGTAGCTCCAAAAGTTCTGTTTCTATTGAAGCAGCTTCCGTAACAAAAGGTGTGATAACAGGATAGCCATCGTTGACGACATCAATCAGGAGAGGATTTACAAGAAATTCGAAGCATGGTTTTAGCTTCTTTAGTTCATCAAACTTACCTTTGTATTCCTCCAATTTACTATTTTATTTCAATATCAAGAAAAGTGTTTGCTCGGTTTTTCAGGTGGGGAAAGTGGTCAAATTTTTTTGTTACTAGATCTTTTTGGAAGAGCTTTATTTTATTCTGGAAACTGAAAACTGTCGGTGTAAGGTCAGAAATGACCTTATCCTTTCCCTGAAGTGCCAAATTTAGATTTTGAAGGTGTTGTATTACAGCAGTAAAAAACATCAGATCCTGCACCCATTCGTGATCTTCTAGTTGTGGGTATGACTTTCCCTTTTCTTTGAAGAAATCAATGATAGGCTCCAACAGTGCAACAAACCTATTCAGGAGATTACTAGTTGATAACCACCTTACAATACAGTAGAATGAAAGGTCGTCTGGCTTATCTTGAAGATCCAGCTCCTCGATAAAATTTTTAAACGCTCGGTGCGTTTTTGCATTTCAACGAATGAAATTCACAATTTCTAGAACACATTTCATAATACTGTCATACCTAAAGTACTTGCTTACCAAATGACCACGGTGAATGATACAGTGAATAAAGAGACACACAGGATACTTGGGATCGCGTGTCAAGAGCCCAACTAGGCCTACATTTTGTCCTACCATAGCTGGTGCTCCACCTGTTGCAACACTGACAAGTTTATTCAATGGTACTTGAGCATTTGATAATGCCTCGTCAAGTGCGTTCTTTATGTCAACCTCTCTGGTGGTTTCTCTTAGGGTCATTAAGTCCAAGAGTTCTTCTTTCACATTTCCATCGCCAGTAACATGAGGAACAAATATCGTCAGTTGAGGGTTATCTTTAATATCTGTAGATTCATCGAAGGCCAAACTGAATACAACAGGATTCTAAAAATCACTCTGCAACGAGCATGTAATTTCAGCACTGATCTGGGAAATACGTCTCTCTGCAGTGTGGCGGGAAATAGAAATACTTGCTATTTGTTCTCGAAGCTTTGTGCTATCTGGATCGAGAATTGCAGTAACATCGGCAATATTCTTCTTCACAAATTCTCCACTACTGTAGGGAAGTTGAGCACGAGCAATATTACATGCCATAACAAAACTAGCTTCAGTAGTTAAGTCAGCTGTCTTACACAATGAATGATGAAAGTACAGTTTGTTGGGAAACTAGCTAGATTTCAACATTGTTAACTTAGTCTTCAGCAATTCTGATTTGGGAGGAAATTCGTAATAAAATTTTTATGGTTAGTTTCATGATGACGCTTTAAGTTACTAGCTTTAAAGTGATTGAATGCCACGTGGCAGATAAGACACAAAGGTTTCCCACCCTTAACAGTAAAGGCAAAGCTCTCCTCCCACTCCTGTTTAAAAACTCTATTTTCTTCTTCATATTTCTGTTTCTTACACTTTGTCTGCTCAGTCATTTTAATGAACTAAGGGGTTGTATAACTTTCACTTGTATAGCTGAGAAAAATAGCCACTATTTGATCTAAGAAGCCAATTTTAAAACACACTCACTCGTTACTACACGCGGCCCGCAAAAGAAATTGTCTTACGCATGACGCATTTTATTGTCAATTCAATTTTTCCTTGTTTTTTTTCATATTTTTTTTATGTGAAAAGAAATTATATTTGTATTATGAATTTTGTCTTTTATAATAAATACACTAAAAACCAAAATTGTCTCGTTAGCCGCAGTTAACAACCTCGAGAGCCGCATGCCGCTCGCGAGCCAGGGTTTGGCCACCGTTGATCTAGTCTCTTTTCAAAGGATTCAGTCGAATTACTTTGAACTCGGCTGGCTGGCAATCATTCCACAAATTAACTATACAACTGAAGAAAAAGTGTTTAGTTTCACTACAATTAAAAAGCTTACCCACTTATTGCAGACCATTACCGCGAGTTCTATCTGCATTTCTGAAAGTGAAATATTTTTCGGCGTCGACGTTATGAAAATCCTTAATCATTTTAAACACCTGGATTAAATCTCTTCGAATACATCTTTTTACAAATGAAAATAAATTTAACGTTTCTAAACGGGCAGCGTATGTTTTGTTTCTAAGTCTAGGAACCATCTCAGTAGCCCGTCGCTGCACTCCATTCTGTCTATATCCTGTTGTAAATATGGGGAGCAGAACTGAACACAGTATTCCAGGTGGGGGCATACGAAGGAATTATATAGTGTTAGCATTGTTTTCTCCGACTTAAATTCAAATGATCTACCAATAAATCTTAAGATTTTATTTGCTTTTCTGACCGCTTCGATACATTGCTTACTCGGTTTAAGAGTGTCGGCAACAATAACACTTAAATCTTTCTTTTCCGAAGCACTCCATTGTGTATTGTTACGCATAATATACTTTTCTTTAACAATGTATATACCGAAATGCAACGTTTTACGTTTATACATATTTAAAGTTCATTTGCCAAATTTCTGCGCACTGGAGTTATTTATTGTTATCTTCTTAAATCTGCGAACATACTGCCGCTGATTTTGTTTGTCTCCCTAGTTTGGTATGATTCACAAATTTTGAAATTATACTGTTAATTCCTATGTCGATGTCATTGTTATAAATAATAAATATACTGTAATATATATATATATATATGTATATATATATATATATATATATATATATATACAGGGTGTCCCATAAGTCCGGCATCATAGGAAAAATAATTAAAAAAAGGCAAAAAAAAGCTTTTATTTACAGAACGTGCTCAATATGCATTGTTCCGTAGCCCATTCACAAAATTCCATCCGCCGGTCGGGATCATCTTCGCTTAATTTCTGTAGGATCCGAAGTTTATATGGATGCCATTTGTGAGCCTGAAGAATGCGATGGATGCTACTTTTCGACACTCCTCCCTCGGCGGACAATCGCCGAAGAGACTTATTGGGACTTCTGTTAAAATGAGCCAGGATAGCAGTCGCTGTATCATTGTCAGTGGACCTCCTTAAAGGTCCACTGCGTGATTTATCTTCTATGGATCCTGTTTCCTTAAACTTTGCAACAAGTCTACTAACACAACTCTGTGTTATTGGCTCGCGGTCTGGATGCAGTCTGTTAAATTCAGCAGCGGCCTTTAACTCCGATTTCCTATGAGTAGAATTATCTGGATTCGTTCTTCCTTGCTCACAGGCATTATGGCCTATAGAAAGAGAAAATATGAATTATGGTTTGTAGAAATAGAAAAACATGAATTTCTCCTATGATATATATATATACACACAATATATTTATTATTTATATCAATATAAATATATTGGTTTCTGCCCTATGTAGGAGAATTACGACTTCTGACTGGTCGAGGCCCGTGGTGTAGTGGATAGCATATCTGACCGGCAATTGGAAGATCCTGGGTTCGATTCCCGGGCGGTTACCTCATTTTTCATTTGTTCGTTATTTCTCTTCCTCGTGTGCAGAACACTCCTCTATACTTACGTCGTTTCTATACATTAATATACTGCGTGGTCATTGCAGTTAAATGTACATATTCACGATTTGCGAGGGTGCCCTCTCAAGGCATTGGTTTCTGCCCTATGTAGGAGAATTACGACTTCTGACTAGTCGAGGCCCGTGGTGTAGTGGATAGCATATCTGACCGGCAATTGGAAGATCCTGGGTTCGATTCCAGGGCGGTTACCTCATTTTTCATTTGTTCGTTATTTCTCTTCCTCGTGTGCAGAACACTCCTCTATACTTACGTCGTTTCTATACATTAATATACTGCGTGGTCATTGCAGTTATATATATATATATATATATAATATATATATATATATATATATATATATATTAGTGATGTACCGATTCCAAAATTTAGCTGATGCAGATTCCATGAAAACTGCCGATACCGATGCCGATTCTTTGTTTATATAAAAATAATTTCCCTTCATAAATTTTACTAATCTAATGTGAAAACTTTACATTTTCATATTTTTACATTTCAAATTTGTTTAAATGCTTTTCCTTAGCTCACTCGAGAATATACAATACCAGAATTAGTTACTCATATACCGTAGCTAAAATGATGTTAAAAAGTTTAGATTACCTGAAGATCAGGGCCCTCATGTATTCTTGTTTTTTGCTTTAGAGTACCATATATAATAATAAATTAAATTGAATGCCCGGTTAGGTCAACTGTACGCCCTTGACGATTGGTTAGGTTAAGTCGTGATATTTTCGTTAGTTTTAACGAAGATATCATTTGGTAATTGAGGCTGGGGGTCCTGATCTTCAGGTGATCCTAAAGTTTTATTACTCAGTAAAATGAATAAATAATTTTAGGATCACCTGAAGATCAGGGCCCCCAGCCTTCTTTAGTTAGCCTTATAAGTCTAACTAACGAAAATATCACGACTCAACCTAACCAATCGTTAGGTCAACTGTATGCCCTTGACGATTGGTTAGGTTACGTCGTGATATTTTCGTTAGTTAGCCTTATAAGGCTAACAAACGAAGGCTGGGGGCCCTGATCTTCAGGTGATCCTTGTTTTATAATAAAAATTTTAAAATTTCAAAGAATCGGTGAGAAAATCGGCTAAATTTTGTCGATGTCGATGCCGATTAACTGGTACACCACATATATATATATATATATATATATATATACACAAACTCACAATGGTCCCCTGAGAAACTTATATGTTAAACACAGACCGTGCATGGAACAAGGATCTCTTCTGGGAAATTACATTCACTATAGTTCGAATAAGTAATGATAAATGACAAATACTATAGTTTTTTTCTTTTTCATGATGGGAAGCCCAACGTGGGCACTGGGTTGGGTTCTTTGATGTATTCAATCCGACGTGAATGCAACGAGTTTCTTACGTATATTGAGGTTCTGAATGTAGTAGGCTAGGTGTAAGCTATCCTAGAGCCTGTCCCAAAGAAGGATCCTATCTGCTTTGCAGATAGCTGGTGAGGGAAGCTATATTTTGGGCTTTCCATCATGAAAAGAAAAACCTATAGTATTTATTTATCATTACTTATTCGAACTATAGTGGATGTAATTTCCCAGAAGAGTTCCTTGTTCCATGCACGGTCTGTGTTTAATATATATATATATATATATATATATATATATATATATATATATATATATATATATATATATATATATATATATACAGGTGGGCGAAAAGTAGCTCCCTATTTTGGATTGGTAAAAAAATACGTATATTATCCATTTATTTCAGAAGAAATAATATGAAACGGTAGGCATACATGGTAGGTTTTCTCTAAAATTCAATGTGGGCTCCAACTCTTTCCACCAGCTTCTGGAGCCGCCCAGGAATGGCGTCCACTGACTTTAGCAGGAACTCCGGCGGGATGGAGGACATGACTTCCCGAATTCGGTCCTCCAGTTCTTCCAATGTCCTCGGTTTGGTGCGGTAGACTTCTTCCTTTACCCACCCACAAAGAAAGAAGTCGCACGGTGTCAAGTCGGGGCTCCTGGCTGGCCATTGATGTGGACCACGACGATCCATCCAACGCCCAGGGAAGTGGGCATCCAGCCACTCACGGACAACAAGAGCGAAGTGCGGAGTGGCGCCATCTTGCATAAATATCAGATCGTCGATGTTCTCCCATGTGCTGACAACCGGCCAGACCTCGTTTCGCAACATAGCAAGGTACCGCTCAGCATTCATGGTGTTGCGCAGAAGGAACGGGCCCACAACCTGATCTGAGGTCATACCACACCACACCGTTACACTGAACCGATTCTGCCGTTTTTCAGCGGTAACCATGGGATCCTCTCCTGCCCAGTAGTGGCAATTGTGGCGGTTGACATATATATATGTTCATAACGCATGTTTATAGAGTAAGTACAAGATATGAGAAAGGTTTCACTGTTTTTTACAAAGCATTCCTGCGCCCAAGCACCCATTCAGGGTACTAGCAACTCGCAGCATCATTCCCAAATACTGTACTAACCAGGCTTCTGTACGTGGCAGACCACCACTTCAAGCAATAATGCTCTGAGTTATCTTAATCAAATGAGAGGTCAAATTCATAATCATTTCCGTGCTTGTGTTGTTAGTTTGCACTGCAGTCTTTCTTGGAGCAAGATGCACTGCAAGTCTGTGTTTCCGTATGTGTACCTGTTGAATTCGGCTTTCTCTCCCGAGGTGACGTCCCTTCCCCGGTGACCCGCGTGAGTAGTGTGGGCGCAAAAAGGGAGAGTGCAATTGAAATAGCAATGTTGCAAATGTTGGTCAATGTTGTAAATGGGCGAATGGGTAATGTTGCAAATTGGGAGGGGTTATGCCACAAAGGGGGATGTTGAAATTGGGGAGGGGGACATGTTGCAAATGAATGATGTTGCAAAGGGGGTGAAGGGCCATGCAACCAGGGGTGAAGCATCCCCCCAAGTTGCATGAAGGGGGAGAGCTTTGGGGGAGAAGGTGGGACGGCCTCACCCCCCAAAGGGGTATCCTAACCTAAGAAGGTAAGCCTTAACCTAAGAATGAGAGAGAGAGAGAGAGAGAGAGAGAGAGAGAGAGGAGAGAGAGTGAGACCATCCTTCGCCTGGATCCGCAAGACATAATAAAGCTCTTGATCTTTGCACTTGGCTTAGAAGGTCCTAATCAGCCAGTTGGCTTAGAAGGCATAATTGGCTTGTTCAGGTACACATTATTATTTTGAGATGCCAGATTGCACTATTTATTTAATTAAAGAATATATTCTTGACAGTTGGTTTCGAAGTCTTAAGCAGCCAGTCGGTTTAG
Organism: Bathynomus jamesi; assembly: GCA_023014485.1. Lineage (NCBI taxonomy): Eukaryota > Metazoa > Arthropoda > Malacostraca > Isopoda > Cirolanidae > Bathynomus > Bathynomus jamesi. The sequence goes on from JAJOZX010000224.1 coordinate 833,750, forward strand.
AAGGCATAACCTGCTATTTGGTTTATTTATTTATTTAATTAAATGATATCGTTTATATGTACAACCAAAATAATTAAATAAAACACCATTATATCATTCTGTTTATTTAGACGAATTATTGGAAATAATTTCATGAAATATATAGAAAATAAATACAATCAAATTAGTTCATTCTATACACAGTTTAAACGAGGAATATATGCAAAAAAAATAATAATAGTATAAGAAATACACAAGTTGAACGAAGAATATATATACTGTATAATAAAAAATATAATAAAAAACAATAATATAAGAAATGCACAGTTTTAAACGATGTAATATAATCATCAAAATAATAGTGCAAGAGGAATCTACACACACACACACACACATATATTAAATAATTAAATATATAGAAAATAAATATACTGCAAAACCCTCAAAATACATACACTTTAGGTTCTACTGCACTTAACTAAAACACTATACTCGCACGTGATCGAGTCTACAGTTATATCATTGTTGCTTTGCACTATGCAATAATACGATGTAACATTATTTCACCGCTCAAGTTAGAGGAATGCCTATACTCGATGTCAAGGGCCTTCATTTCGTTCAATACTATTTTTGTGCCCACTTTACATTCGGTTGGCAAGTTATCTTTAAACACGGACAGAATACATTCAAAGGACATAAAAAGAGGTCATTGTTAGCCACAACATCAGTATTAAATACAAGTTTATAAACACTCCTTTCCAACCGAGGGTTTATTCTCACCGATCCGAGCTTTTCAATTTTGAACTATCTTCGCAATTCATAGCGGCAGTTGAAATAATCTTCTAAGTCGTAACGACAGCTGCTCTTATATAAAGAAATAGTTCTTCAGGGTGAACGGTGTAGGTGAGCTCAGCCCTGTACCACTCAAGTCCTTTGTACCAAAATTTATGATATTTCGAAGAGTCTAAACCATTTAAATAAGCATGCAGCTCTAGATCATTCTCGCCTTATTCAGTCCTACACTAGGTAAACTCGTCGAGCAGAGCAGGTGTATGCGTATTCAAGAACCGTATCAAAATAAAGCATATCCGTAACACTCGCGTCTAATATAGGCTTCAGCTTGCGGAAACCGACGATTTCAAACATTCTGTCGAAGTTGACAGTTTCACGTAGGGACAAAAACGTTATTATCAGAAGCACTCTTCCACATCAATCGTATATCAATGCATGGTTGATCGTTATTTATACACAACGTACAAACAATGGCATATGAGGGGGTATCACTAATCTGTTCTCTTCTTGTGCCTACACCTGCAGGTATTTTATAACGATCCTCGCTCCACTTCTCAACTACCACGAAGACTCTATTCATCTCCTCAACACTTAAATAAACAACATTGTTTACCAGAGTTTGTTCGTCTACAGGTCGTTTCCAGTACTAATGGCACCGGTTTTAAGCCTGAACACGCGCAATGACTTCGTCACGGACACATCGTACACGGCATTGAGAATGCTGCCCAAAGGAAGCTCCATCGCATTCTATTGTGAGGAGTGGAAGTCCGGTCGATTCAAGCTTTGCGATGACTATCAGCCACAGGTGGGCGGACCGGCTCGACGGGAGGTGTGGATGAGTGAGTCACACCATAAGCTGATGAATCGTATACGGCGTTGTTCCAACGTGATAGATTCATGTGTATACCTGTATCCCATTATACTGGGTTGATGTGTTGAGAAATTTTCTAATACATGGAGCAATACCGGTTTTAATGTTTTATCACTCCCATTCCCCAGAATGCACACCAGACATTTTCGTTCATTTTCACGAACTAAACACATTTTATTCACACTCTGGCGCATTATTTGAAAGAAACATGCCCATATTTTTCCTTTTTGCTTAGCAGACAATACTCCTCTCTAAATTCTAATAAAAACTCACACAGGCCTTTAGCCACAACCTCATTCCAAACCTCGTCATGATATATATTAATGTAGTGGTAAAAATACTTCAGATTCTCCATTATGACAAGATTTACATTCTCAGCCACAGGGTACGAGTATTCGGTATGATGCAACATGACATAATACCGCTTGTCACACCACTCATCAACAACACTCAACTGTTGCCGCAAAATAGAAGTCAACATCTTCCTTCCTTGACTAATCAATTTTAAAATTAGAAAGAGCCGTTTTGAGCAGAAAACTGAGATTTGTTTATAAAAAACCTCTGAACAGGTAGCGAGAACAACCTGAAAAAAGTGTTAGCAGCTGACGAGGAAGCTTCTAACAGTGGCTGCATCCTCCAGCGCGGGACACGTCAACGCGAAGAAGAGGCGACGTCAAACCAAAACATCAACGCGCTGGTGGCCAAACTTCCTCAAATCTCCGTGCAGCGGGCTGTCTACGGTTGGCCAGACTGGCAGTCGACGGCCTGTTGCGTGGCACGGTCAGAGTGCCGATCGGCTCCCTGGGCCGAACCTATTCTCAGCGTGCTATTTTTTCAATTACAGGGAGCAATTGCGTGCTCCCCGAACTACTCTTACTCTCTGGCGACATTAAGACTAATCCAGGCCCCACTACAACTTACACATGTCACCATACACAAAGACATAGACACAATAGCACCATGAGACACATACAGAAGTATAATATTAACATATTATAGTACAACGTAGATGGCCTCACAAACAAAATCATGCAGCTTAGGGAATTCGTACACAAACAAAACATTCACATAGCACTTATACAAGAAACAAAACTAAAACGCACACACAAAACACCCACCATCCCTGACTTCACGGCGATCCGTCAAGATCGTACTGGGGGTAACGGGGGTGGACTCATCACTTACATACGTAAAAGCATTAGCTACACTGATGCTACCCAAAACATTACAAACACAATCCAAGCAGATAACACGATAGAAATACAGGCAGTTAATATTAAAACACGCGCAAAACACAACACCACACTAATCAACATTTACATCCCACCAGATAGTTCACCTCAGGTGCCAGCCAATTACAATCCACAGTTACACAATCTGGCCTCTCTCACTAATGTCAACTTAGGAGGAGACTTCAACGCCAAAGACACTAGTTGGTACCTGCACAACCAAAGCAACACCAGAGGCGCCAACATAGCCACACAACTAAACAGCCTCTTCATTCTTAACAATACAGAAGAACATACACACATACCACATCAAGCATGATACTCAAACTCCTCCCCAGACATAACGTTCTGTTCCCCCTCACTAGCAACACATACACAGTGGAGAACAGAAAAACAACTGTCATCAGACCACCTGTCCATCATCATTACAACATATTCTACACTCTGCCCGAACAGCCTTAGGCACACTTACAGAAATTACAAGAAAGCTGATTGGGAACAGTTCAAAATACAGACTGAGGAACAATTCACCACATTAAACAGCACACCCATCATAAACATCAATACAACACTCAAGACATTTAATCAGATCATCAATAATGCAAACAAATACATATCGAAGGGCAACATTAGGAAATACAACCCAAATTACACTAGAGAAATAGCCTACCTTATAAGGCAACGTAACAACCTCAAATATAACACACAAACCCCACACACAGAAGCCATAAAACAGCAGATACAACAGCTCAACACAGAAATAAACAACAAACTCAAAGAAAAACAAACAGAGACATTCAGGGAATTCATAACAACATTAAACAACTCCACAGATACATCCAAGCTATACAAGACTATAAACGGCATTACCCACTCTAACAGCGGCATTCACACCTCACACGCGGCTATCTGTCGCAGCCAAAATAATATCCCAACATACACACAACAAGCTAACATTCTAGTTAATCACTACGCAAAGATAAGTCACTTAAACAGAGACAACAACCAGAAACATGGAGACAGACAAACAGCCAGACACAAGAAAACCTACAGACTCGACACAACCATTACACCCTTCAATACAGACCAGACCACCAAGATCATCAAAAACATTAAGAATTCGAAGGCTGCTGGACCAGACAACATATCTAACATACACTTTAAACACTTGGGCCCACAAGGAATACTAGCTCTCACAAATATCAGCACATATTCATACCAACACTGTATTATTCCTGACATATGGAAACAAGGTAAAATTATTACACTACTCAAACCAAACAAAAATCCAACAGAACCAGCTTCCTATAGACCCATTACTTTGCTATGCACACCTTCCAAAGTAACAGAAAGACTAATCTTACAAATCACCAACCCACACATTCACTATCGCCTACTCAACATGGATTCAGACCTCACCACTCAACCACGACATTACTCACTAACCTCACGCAGCACATCATGGATGGCATCAACTCCAGACGACCAGCTCAACGTACACTATTAGCAACAATAGACATTAGTAAAGCATTTGATGCTATCCCACGCTTCCCTCTCATAAACAAAATACTCAACACAAACCTGCACAATAACACCAAAAGGTGGCTGACCAACTATCTTTCAGGAAGATACTCACATGTCACATTTAATGGCAAGTCATCCAAAAACAAGCTTTTTCCGAACGGGGTCCCTCATGGCTCTGTTCTCTCACCAACACTCTTCAACTTATACATGCATGACATTCCAACACCCATAGATAACTAGATAACAAGCTTACATTATCATCATATGCAGATGACATCACTCTAACATCCACCCACAACAACATCGACACCGCTACAAATAACCTACAAACATACATACACAGTATACAAGACTGGCTCACACACAATAGACTCAAAGTAGCGCCCACAAAATCAACCATCACCTTGCTTACAAGCAATACAAAAGAACACCAGGTAATTCCACAGCTTACACTAAACAACATCAACATTCCACACACTCACATGACCAAAATACTTGGGGTCAAATACAACACATCATTATCTTTTGCAAACCACATTCAGGATATTAAAAACAAATGTACGTCAAGACTTAACACGCTTAGGGTACTAACAGGCACAAACTTTGGACACCAGCAGGAAACAACATCATTCATATACAAACAATATATTCGCTCAGTTATGGACTATGCTAGCCCATGCTGGGCACCCATTATCTCAAACACACACATAAACACCATACAGACAATACAAAACAACGCACTTCGTATCATTACAGGATGCACTCAAACAACACCAATAGAACAGCTGCACACAGAAACAAAAATACTAAAAGTTAGGGAACATTTAGACATGAGGGGAACACAATTCATGGCAGCAGCGACAACTAACCCACAACACCCTTGCCACTACATGTACAATCACGCACCGACATCTCGCACCATTAAGGTAACACCAGAGAGACATTATAACCAAATACTCCATTCCATACCACGCCCCACAGACATCACACAGTACAGAAAACACATACCCACACACCTAACCCACAAAGCACTGACACGACTCGGTCCGAGTACATACGCACTCACACACACACACACACAAAGGAGAAAGTGCGAAGCCGCCGCCCATTAACAGGTCAGAGATCAGCCTGAGCAGATCGGATCGAGTTAACTTAGCACGATTCCGATGTGGACATCACCCCAACTTACTAACATATAAACACAGACTAGACAACTCCATAGACGACACCTGCCACCTGTGCCACGACACACCACAAACAATTGAACACATTATGACAGATGTACCGCTCTAGCACAACAACGAACACAACACAACATCACTAGTGCGCTGAACCTCTGGTGGTCCACTCCGGAGAGGGCAATCGGTTACCTGCGTGCCGCCGGCTTGCTCGATCAGGGTGGGCTGATCGGCTAAACAACAACAACAACAACAACACTCACTAACCATAACTGCTGCTTCTCTTCTGCACCACGTGTTGTTTCTTCCACTTCTCGGTATATGTAAGCTTTTATAAAGTTTAGCCAGAATAGCCATACAGTATTTGTACCTCTTCTTCAAGCTTCGCACGGTTCAATGTAGCCTTAAAGGTATCAAAGGAGGGTGGAATAGGGAGTCTTTGAGCATCCACCACATCTTCACCCTTGGCCGAATACCACTTCGTAAACGTCGAACACGCAATATTAAAGGTAGCCATTATTATTTTTCGTCTACGTGGGATTTCTTCAAATGCACGTCGAGCACCAGGGCTGTAGCGATGAACTGAGCACGCAGGCTTAGAGATATGCCCAGGTAGTAGCAGGAGTCACGTGACCATTGAATGATCATACAGAGGGCGGAGCTTAGAACTTTCTCCTGTACATACGCACTCACACACACACAAAGGAGAAAGTGAAATGCTAATTGAAACACGATTTTTTTTAATAAACATATCATTGAATTATTCAAGGTATATATTTACAAATACGTGTAATAAATAAAATAAACATATCGTTAACAAGTTTATATATATATATATATATATATATATATATATATATATATATATATATAACATTATGATATATGATTATGATATCCAAAGGGTATGGTATCATTGGTACCAGATACCTGGTAATGTTTCCTCTAAGTGTTACGGCACACCTTCGCACCCCTAAGTTCCTTCACGCCACCCAGCTTCTGCGCCCGAAAATTGTGGGTCCCCACAGTCAGTTGTGGCGGCTAGTCGCCCTCATCTCCCAAGCACCCTAGATCCTTCAACCATTCAAATTTAACGACCCGCCGATTCGCCTGGTTGAGCGTGATACACTTAGTATTCACGATATATTTCATATCCTCCCCCACCCTCAACCGTACACCATAGTTTTTGCCCTGTTGAGACAAAGGAGTCAGCGTATGCGATGTCTCCATACTCATCCTTGATCTCATCAATTAACTCTCCGAGAAATTCCCCAATAGGCGGCATGTATTCACCCTCCCTCGCTGTGAATATCACACTATCTGTATCGGCGTACAGAACCCTCCGCCCAGGAGAATGCAATAGACCTCAAAGTTTGATGGGTGCGGAGCCATTGTGAAGCTGGCTACAGGTATGTTTGTAACACGCGATGTTTCTGTGGCCAATTCGGTAATGTTGTACTTTATATGTACGTATTACCTACATTCACGCTCTCCATGACCTCTTTGTCGGGAGCGTTGGCATAATCCCAGATTTAACTATAACTTTGGGCCAAATGAACGTTCCCCTTGCCAGTATTCTGTGCAAATTTTCTCAAAAGACTGTTTAGACATAACTTTGCACTAAAATGCTTGCCTGGGTTCTTTACAATTTGGGAACGGTCAGGCTGTATCCCTTCACGGTCACGGTAACGCTGAATATAAGCCGATTTTTCTTCTTCGGTATCAACTCCTCGCGAGCGAGTACCCTGATGCCTCTACCTTATCCTTCAAAAAAGTGTTTATATATGGTGTGAAAAGGTTGGGTAGCTTCTGAAACTTCCACACCTCATACATCTTCAATATTCTGTAGCCATGGCGAACGGCTAGGGATTGCTCAGGGCTTGTATACATGCCTCTGATCTTACACTGGTTGGTTGTGTGATTACAAGCCCCAGTGTTCTCCTCTGTGCACTTCACGCACAGGGGAAACATGAGTTTGTGGTCTATAATGACGGGTAAGATCGGCATCCATAAATCGCGAGGGGGGAGCACATCTACGAAAGAAAGACCGAAATAGTACCCGTTCAAATTTGTTGAGAACACCTCGATGGTGGGCAGGTCAGGTCCCACAAGTTTTTCAGGTGCACCTACGGGGTACGGATTGTTCCTCATCACGTAGGGATATAAAAAACAGAAGTCGTACTGATGGAGTTTCACGCCCTCCGTAGGCGGAAAGTATAGCTTGAAGGGATTTGTACGCCCTCCGAACAAGCTATCACCGCATCTAAGAGGATCCAGCACCATTGAACGCTTGATCGTGTTTGTTTCTTCACGGTATTGTCCATCTGTTTCCAGCCGTGCATTATACTCATGCTCCCACAAGACCTTGTGAGTGAACTGGGCGCCTATAAGCTGATCGCGGGTGCGGATCCATGCAAGACTGTCAGCAGGAAATCTACCGTGGATATCTCTTACGATTCCACACTCAGGACAGGGGCATCCCTGTCACCAGCAACCGTTAAAGGAGTACGAAAGAAAGACATGCTTTATGTATACACCTGTCTGCTGCTGTATGTGTATGAGCCAGTAAATAGCCTTGTGCCCATAACTGCGGGGATTGTCTCTGTGAATGACGGCTAAGATGTACTTAGGCATGAAATTGTTCTTGAACACCGTAAAGCACAATAAGGTGATCGTGGTTGCGACTTGCAACGGATCGCATTTGAAACGGTCTAAGTACATTCTTCTAAAGGCCTGGAAACATACTCCAAGCACGCGCACATCATTCACGCAATAACGCTCACATTCATCAGTTATATTGTAAGGACTAGATTCATTACAACTGTTGTAGTAGTGGTCAAAATCTTTACGTTCACCTGTACTCATACATTCATAGTTAAAAGTAAATTTTGGGTGGAGGTAGTCCTACGTAATTTAAAGTTTCGCTAGTGAGGAATGAGTAAAGGAAATATCCTTTCGAAACTTCGGCGGCTACGCCCATTACCTTAGCTTTGCTAATTTACAAGGTATGAAAATAAAGTGTCTTTAAACTGTACATTATCTCTTATTTGCATCTGTATAAGTTTGTTTCCTCTTTTCAAGAAATCACCTGTAAATATCTCCGATGACTCATGCTCGTCCTTATAAAGAAACTGTGTGTCAAATTTTTCCCCGTTATGGGCAAGAATATACACAGTAATTTTTTCAACTTGTCCGCTAAGTTGACAGTATAGGACACAAAGAGTTTCTCGGGACTGTCGTGTGCAATCGTTTTAAAAACGTTTGTCCGTTTACCACATTTGTGACACTCATCACACTCGACCTCCATGCACTCATCACAGTTAGTCTGGCTTAAAAGTAGATGTGAGATAACCTCTTTGGCTTCAGCAATCGTATATGTTTCTGTATCTTAGTACACAGTTATATAAGGTCTATTTTTAGCCTTAGCTTCTTTCATATAACATACATGCATTACTCCAACCACCTTATATTTCTCATGGCATATAGAACAGTGAATTTCATCACATTTATGCTTGAAATTCCCCCAATTATCCATCATATGAAACATACCACATTCACGGATTCTCATTTTCCTGCACGTGCCAATTGACTTATGGAACTCAAAAGAGTTATTGAAAAATGTGCGTCTGCATACATCACAGTCCCCCTTCTCAGCTTCAACCACACGACTTTCACATGTGGAACTTTTACACTGCTCATATACATGTGGCAATCCTTACAATGTTTCACTATATCATCCGCAAACTCGAGACACCCTTTACACAAATCATGACTTCTTCCATAATTTCGACTTTTATCATAACTCGCGTAAAGAGCCCTTATATTGTGGATGGGGAGATACGTTGAACCTGACAATCCTAAAATAAGTAAGGGTCTTGTACGATCTCTCACACAGCTTTTAAAAACATACACAGTCCTAAGACGTTCATTCATTCCAGATACAACTATATGAACATTCATTTCCTGCTCTACCATTCTCAGCTCTTCACGAACCACATGACAATCAAACTGAAGCTTGCAATCTGAAGCCAGTTTACGGGCACGCTGCACAACCGTAGGCAACCAAATTTTTTGTGTCCATATATTTAGTACAGTAAACATACGGGACAAGACTAGTGCTATAAAGCCGCAACTACGAACGGCGTTTATATGCCGTCTATAAATAGCCTGAAAATTGAAGTTAAAAGTATAAGGTGTGGCACTATGACCCGCAACACGGCCAGTTTCAACCGTGAAGTTGTCCATATTGAAGGCTGTACTAATTTGAGAGGCCTGCATTATACGGCCTAATATACAGTATACTCTATATCTACAGCTGCCAAGCGTCTGAATGGTATTACTACCCAAAAATCATCTACATTCCCGTCGTCTGAACAGAACCCGAAGGACAGCCTTGTCCTGACTTCAAGTTCGTCGCGGTTCTTAAGGGCAAACTCCACAATACGTTCAACTACGCGCCGTAGTCCGTGTTCAACACCATTGCTATACATGGATCCAGGATCAACCCTGACTATATACCGATTTCTAGTCAGGGCTAGGGTGGGGGTGGCGGTGTTCACCAACTTGAATATTATACCTTCCTCTACAGCACGAGAAGCTGCTGCTGCTGCTGATGTGGAGGATGTACCCAGAATTGAACAGGAATAAAGGGGTACATTTTTATTTGAGGAAGGTACTATTGTGGGGTTGTGTCGTAAGACGTAGAGGGTTGGGGCTCTATTACTGGGGTCTAACAACCGGTGCAATCCTGGCACGCTTTATACTTGACGTGGAAGGGTCTTCATCATGTCTCCGCTATGAATTGTCACGTGTTACAGGTGTCGCTGGTGTGGGCTCGTTAGCGGGGGTGGAGTCTGTGTCAACAACTACACACTCATCGGGGTCGTCTGTAATATCGATGATGGGGACACAATGCTGTAACTCATTCACGGTTCTGTGAAAGAAGAGGAAAAACAAGACTGTAGAATACAAGGAACACCACTTAAATTTTTATTATATTTTGTAAATGACCCACTTAAGGTGTGACGTGTTAGAGATGGATTGTGTAGAAAAATTCAGGTTCACGAGCCCATCCACATGTATTATAGCTGGCTCTACAGGATGTGGTAAAACTGTGTTTATGCTTAAAATCATTAAAGAAAAGGGAGAGATGTTCTCAAAATTTGTGCATAAAGTTATATGGTGCTCTTCGACGTATCAATCTGCGTTCAACGCGTACCAAGATGATATTTTGTTCCACAAAGGTGCACATCACGTTAATTCGTTGAAAGGAAATGAACATACAGTCATTGTAATTGACGAGCTCATTTTGGAGATGGATAAAACGTTTGCTGAGACATTTACAGTGTTCTCCCATCATCTTAACATAAGCGTGTTCTTCATCAATCTGAATCTATTTTTCAAAAATAGATACATGCGCTATGTGTCGTTAAATACACAATATCTAGTTTTATTCGCGCAACGGAGAGATTTGTCACAAATTGGGGTATTAGCCAATCAAATATTCCTGAATCAGCGTAAGGAGTTTTTGGAAGTTTATAAAGAAGCTACAAGTCAGCGTTACGGATATTTGCTTTGTAACCTTCATCCGCGAAACACGTTTAGGGTGCTTCTAAGAACGAATATATTTCGAAACGAGCCTGAAACTGTGTATATTCCAGAATGACAAAGAGGCTAAGGAAATACCATGAATTAATACAAATCTATCATCGACTGCCTCGGGCAATGCAACAGATGTTTGTTAAAAATATCGACTCCGACTTTTAAAAATGCATCTGTGAAATCTGACTTAACGTTAGAAATTACAATGTATCAGTGAAACCCCCTCAGAAGGCTTGTCTACGCCGTTACAAGAACATAATATGCACACTGGCTCGTAAAAGTCAGACTGTGGGGAAGAAAAAACGAATTATTGTACAAAGAGGAGGGTCATTCCTCCTCATCTTATTTTCAGTTAAAAGAATGGAAGACGAACTGTTCGCCCTATTAAACAGTGAAAAAACACCTGATGAGAAAAGAATCTTATACCAAGAAGCTCTGCAGAAATTTCTTCACGAGTACGACAGATATCTACGTAGTTATTAGGCACAGCACGGACAACGATGAGCATGGTGACATAGGACCTGTGTCCGACGTTAGAGGCTGAGCAACCAAAGAATAACGGGTCGGCCCCACAACATATCGAGCATGTATTAAAAAGCACCCTCCCACCGACATTGAGGAATAAAGGTTTGTCTTCATATTATATTAAATGAGGATCCCAAAATACATTAGACCGATACAGGTGAGATCATTATGGAAGGAGCAAAGGTATAGGGATCGAATATCGTAGACATCGTCCATAATCTGGAGAAAAAGTGGGTAGACCCTCACCATCAGGATGGAAGCATATTAAAGCAAGACTACAACAAATAAATGTTCCCAAAACAATGATAGGAAATCTGAACAGGTTAAAGGACTTGGAACATGCCGCGCATGTGCCACAACTGAGAACGCCATCACCCCCACCGGTAGCACCTCTGAAGAGGAGAAAGAAGAGGCTAAACAACAACAACGGTCAACCCTATCCACGTGCCTCTAAATTACGCAAATGACTAACATTAAGAAGACGTTATTATGATATGTCTAGCCCATCCTCCTACGGAGGCGTAGATAGACTGTACAGAAGTGTTTCCAGTGATGGAGTAGGGAATAAAGATTTTGAGAGGTTTTTGCGGGAGCAGGACGCTTATACACTTCATAAGCCTGTGAGAAAAAGGATTAAAACAGCCAAGACAACAGCAGCATCGACTGACTCTATTTGGCAAGCAGATTTAACAGACATGCAAAGGTATTCACTGTATAACGATGGCTACCGCTATATCCTATTCATAATAGATGTATTCTCTAGATATCTGTGGCTAATTCCTCAAAAAAATAAATTGCCTGAAACAGTTGCTAAAGCCACCAAAACGTTCATGTTGAAAGAAAACAGGGTTCCTGGCTATTTTTGTACGGATATGGACCATAAAGGAGCGAATGCACCGCTATTTTACACATAAAAACACATACAGATATATAAACATTCTGGAATCATTGGCCTCATCATACAACCGGTCACACCATCGCACGATTGGGACAACACCTAACGGGATTTTAGAAAGAGGTACGCGCACAGAGCCTGATGTGAGAAGAGATAATCATAGAACACAGCCACACTCTGCGCGTTTCAAAATCAATAATTATATAAGGCTGTCGTGTTAGGGAAATAAATTCGCGAAGGGATTTCAGCAACGTAGGACACGTGTGTTCGCCCGGATTGGGGATGCCGGTATTACAGTTCAGTAGTGACACTAGGTCCGGGCCGTTATGGTGCGGCTGAGGATGTTGTGAGAGATTTAAACGTAAGTTTAAAAAACTGAAATCTTAAGGCTGATTTATTATACGAAATCGTATACAAAGAAAACCTTGCACACATACTCTAATCCTAAAATCACAGGCTAACAGAAATATTAAAGACAAAGGGCTGTTCAAAATTATAACCGAGGGGCGATATCGATCGGCCTTCCAAAGAGATAACTTTCCCGAGGTACAACATGACTTGTCCAGCCTAATGTATCAGATGAAATTGGAGAAATTGGTTGCTGGCTATACACTCCCAGACATGTGCTATAGTTACAGCAATATAGTGGAGCACCTGTTTGTTGGGGATACCCAGGCATGCCTGCTGCGCTTTGCTCACATTCCCAACCATAAAAGGAAGAGCTTGAGTATTGTGTACGACAGGCCCCATTATGAGAATGTCGCGACTAATCTAATAACCAATATCTCAATATATATAAGAACGATTGACGAAAAAAATTTCCCATTCGGTGATGGGAGCTTAACAGTGAAGCTGTACTTTCGACGCACTGAGTTATAATGACCCGAAAGCCTTTCACAGTCTATCGAGGTGTGAGATATCAGCGTGGTAGTGGACTTGGATCCATTTTTTCAACCATATTGCGTACGGCTGTCCCCTTGCTGAAGAGGGGTGCCAGATACCTCGGGAGGACAGCGCTACTGCTACAATCAGGTCTTAACACTGCAGAAGACATAATGGATGGGACTAAACCTAAAGAAGCTCTAAAAAAACATTTAAAGCGTACACGGGACGAAATCATCAAAGATGCAAAGAGAAAAATGCGTGGATGTGGGAAGAAGAAGATGGCTGTCAGGAAGAAGGAGTTACCAGCACGTGGCATTAAACGTAAAAGGATATCGAAGAAGTGTTCTAAACGAATGAAACCCATGGTTGACCAATTTTTTGACTGATATAAGCTAAGGACATTGAACTCATGAATCACAGACTGTTTACTACTTGTCGAGAGAGGTGGTACTATTTCTGACTCGCCATGGCACGCTTCATCCATCCGTGTAGTTTATAATGTTGTAAATTGGAGCTGTCCCTCTTTGACATGCCCCCAACTCAAGTTTGTATTGAGCACAGTGAATTTATTACAATTAACCCGTTAAACACAATTAGTTCCCCGAGTGCCCCCTTAGAATTCGTGATACCTAGCTCAGGCCCTTACTTTTTTGACACAAGCTGTGTACACATGTACTCCAAACTACGTATAGCCCATTCTGATGGAACGGACTGTCATGACAAATAAGCTGTATACCCTGAAACAAACTTTCTGCACTCCATATTCAGTCAGTGTGATGTATATTTAAATCAGCAGGAACGGGGTACTATCACGTACGAGCCTACCTGGAAAACCTGGAAAATGTGCTGAACTTTTCCAAAGAAGCGAAGGATACCGTTTTAAATGCCGAGGGCTATTATCAAGCTAAAGACGAAAGTAGTATAAAGGACAAATTTAAAAATTCTAAAAAGATATATGAGTGTTTTGTACATCTGCATACAGACTTTACATTCTAGGAGAAATTGCTTGTGAATGGGGTGGATATGAAAATAAAGTTCACCCGCACGAATCCTGATATCTGTTTAAATCTGGGTGCTGATCAAGAAGAGGGTGCAAAGCCCGTTGTGATTCATATTATGGAAACATACCTACGCGTACGCCGTGTGAAATTAAGTTCGCCTAAACAAATAGAAATTGATAAACATTTACTACATACCACAGTAAAATACCCAATTAACAGAGTACAGATCAAACTATACACGGTGCCAGCAGGGTTGGCATCGAAACAGATAGAAAACATCGCCCTTGGAGTTCTATCTAAAAGGATATGAATTGGAATGCAGGACCACGCTTCGGTGAATGGAAAATGTAAAAAGAATGCCTATAAATTCGAGAATTTCGGCTTTAAAAATATAACTCTATACGTCAATGGCACCTGCAATATGGGTCAGATTGCTATATGCTCTCGCGCAAAGCTGGAATACAGCATCTGATGAATAATCCATATCCATAGCCCCTATGGATATGAATTATTCATCAGATGCTGTATTCCAGCTTTGCGCGAGAGCATATAGCAATCTGACCCATATTGCAGGTGCTTGTGATGAGCTCGGGATTGAGGTAACGCAGAAAGAATTCATCGATCAATTTAACCTTTATCCGTTTGACATTACACCTGACTTATCTGCTAGTGAAAATACACACTTAAGTCCACAACAGAGTGGAAACATCTCAGTCAGATTGGAATTCGCCAACCCGATAGACCCGGCTATTAGTGTACTAGTATGCCTCGAGTCAGAAGCCCTAATAGAAGTTGACAGATTTAGGGGCGTTGTCACTGACTTTTAAAATGGACGCGAATACACTTCAGAAAGTAATGAATAGTGAACGAATCACGCGCTCCAAATTTATGTGTGTTTGCGTAGAATGAAACATTGAAATTGTCAACTACGAGAGATTGCGGTAGTCTTATTTTGAATACCGTTGTTATTGGTGGTGAAGAGATTCATTGGATAGCTATCTATTTTAAAAATAGGGACCGCCTGTACTATTTTAATTCACTCGGGACTCATCTCTGGAGTGATCCTGTTATTGTAAAATTTCTCAGAGTAGTTGCACATCCCCGAAATTGTATGGAATCACTACCGATTACAAAGATATTTTAGTAATACGTGCGGCATGTACTACCTTTCATTTCTCATGCATATGTCACGAGGTAAGGAATTTATAAATTTTTAAAAATTATTCGATCCGTGTCACACTCAACGAAACGACGAAATGGTATGCAGACAGATAAAAAAATGGTACCCGTTTGTGCGCACTCGATGTGTTGTATGATGTTTTGATCGTATATATAAAATTAATTTTTGCATCAATGTTGTCTCCAATAATGTTAGTTTGTGTATTCTGTAGCTTATTTAAAATGTAATGGAAACCAATTTAAGATGGTTATAAAGAATTGTGCTATTTTATAAAACATGATTTCTATCATTTAATAAATTGATGAAAATACATTGAGGCTTCTTCTTACCCGAAAAACACACGTAAAAGAAAAAAGCTCTTACCTGAAACATAAGAAAAAGAAAAATGCTTACATTATTTTGTTGATGATGTGGCAATCGCTGGGTTGACTGCGTGATAAAACTTCTACCTCCGTATTCAGGTCCACGACATGCGTTTCTTCATTGCTATCACGAAAAGATTGTATAACACGAGTCAATTCCTCATCGGACCTTTAAAGAGAAAGAATAATTTTAAATTAATTTGATTAGTTCATACATTTTCTGAATATTTTTTAATAAAATCCCAATTGCTTTTCATCAAAAACATATACTGAATACATATATAGAGGAAGAGAGTTACAATGTGAAGTATCAAATATCTTCGAACCCATCAGAGAAGTTTGTGACCCTTTAAGAGAAAATGTCGAATAATTTCACATTTCAAATGAATTTATGAAATTTTATAAAATTATTTAAAGCTTGCAAAGGGGTCTTGATTGTTATAAGTTTTAAAAAAATTCAACGAATTTTAATGAATAGAAATATCAAAACAGGACTTTACCATAATATTATTTACTAATGCAAACTAATCTATAATTAAAAATTGAGGATACCTGCTATTTTGATAAATCATTTTACAATAAAATGTAATGAGATGAAATAAATTACTACAGCCCTCCATATATATATATATGATGAAATAATCGAAACACAGAACGGTACTCAAGAGCATTCGTTTAATGACATGTTCAGGAACACTAAAATAAATAAGTTCGCGACTAATACACCCGCCGCAAAATGACTTCGGACCTTCGTGCGATATTCCGCTGAGAAAGCGGTCTGAAATCGATTTGCATTTCTCACGCTACCGAGTAAAATATTTTGTCTGGAAGTATCTGGCATGTTGTTAGTCGATCCCTTTATGCTACCGCAGAGGCAAAACTCGTCAGTGTTTAGATAGAGGTGACGTGGGGGTGTTGTGTTTCTGCCGTACCGCGTCCAGAATTCTTGGATTTTTTTGTGCAGTCGTTTGTGTTCTTTATTTTTCTTAAAGTGCAGTGGACATGCCTGGGAAGTATTGTTCTGTTGAGGAGAAGGCCCGTATTCTTGCGTGGAGGCAAGAAAACGTCCCGATAAAGACGATATGCGAGCGTACTGGTCGGGCGAAGTTGACCATCATGAAGCTGCTGGCGGCGGCTTGAGGCCTACCACCCAACGTCGTACCGAAGCACAATTTCGGTGGTGGAAGGCGAAGGAAGACGTCTAAGGCCACGGATAACCTCATAAAGAGAGAAGTGTTGAAGAACCCTCGACTTACAGCGTCTCAATTGAAAAAGAACCATCCCAAGCTGCTGGAAGCCATGTCTGTTCGAACGATCCAGCACCGGCTGCAGAAGGACTTGGGGTTACCATGCCGTACCACCGCCAAGAAGCCACTTATCACCGACCGCATGAAGAAGCAGCGTGTTGCATTTGCAAAGAAATACGTTCATTGGACATCGGCACAGTGGAGGAAGGTGATGTTTTCAGATGAAAGCATGTTCCAGGTGTTCCAGATTCGATCTGCCAAGGTGCGACGCCCGTCATCTGCTTGTCGGTACCACCCGGCCTACACGGTACCGACTGAGTCAGTGATGGTGTGGGGGTGTTTTTCTGGTGAGAAGGGAAATGGGGGTCTGTACTTCCTTCCCAAGAATGTGATGATGAACGGTGACCGTTATATTGACGTTCTTAACGACCATTTGTTGAACCACTTCGCCATTCACGGCAGTGAGAATTTTATGCACGACAGTGGCCCCTGTCACAAGGCCAAGAAGGTGACGAAGTGGCTTAATGAGCGGAAGATTAAGGTGTTAGAGTGGCCTGGCAATAGCCCCGATCTCAACCCCATCGAGAACTGTTGGCATTACATGAAGAAGATCATGGCAGAGAAGAAGACTCCTAAACTCGCGAACCTCAAGACGGAGCTGATAAAGGTGTGGTGCAAGGAGATGACATTGGACTACTTCAGGAAGCTCAGTGATTCCATGCCCAAACGGCTCCAGGGGGTCCTCAAGAACAAGGGAGCCATGACTTCATATTGATGTAACTAAGTTTTTAAATATATTTGGTTTTTTATAATGATGTTTGTGCTTTTCCTCCAAAATGGTAGATGGTCCGAAGTCATTTTGCGGCGGGTGCATATGCCACAAAAATAGAAATACATGTACATAAATTTTTACACTTACATTTGAACTGCAATCCCTTGCGCCGGATCGTAAGGAGCGTCATTGCAAATATCATCAACGGTTTGCGTTGGAAATAATCCGACCCGATCGGTTGCGTTAAAAAGATTAATTGTAGACACCGCGGCAGTGTCTCCATACTCATATAAAGCCGGTAAACTGTAAAGTTCTGACTGACTCATGACGGAGTGAATGAGTTTGTTTATTCACTGGTGAAAATAAGTGCTGTGAGTTACAGCTGAAAATACTCACTTTTATATGCATGATCCCTAAGCACGACCCCAAAAGACTAATAGGCTGTCGTATGTTTGCTGATTGGTTATCAATGTAACTGGGCGGGTATGTTAAATTTGTGTACCAATCAGCTGTCGTAACACCGCTATAACGCACCCACGCTTTGAGCAATGAAGTCCTGATTGGTCACCTTCGCGAATAATGAAGGTGTGTATTGATCCAATTTGGCTTATTCTCTCCGCAGATTTATTTTCAATGCTCACATCTCAAGGAGAATGAGTGATTTGTGAATGAGTGAATTGCCAACTCGCACGCTCTGTCACGGTGCCTTCAAGTATTTTGCATTATAATATATTTGCACGCATACTACTCTCAGCTTGATACTCAACTTTCCTCATTTTGGACATGGGTTAGGTTAGGTTAAGTTACATTGGTTATTGAATCCTAACCATTGGTCGCTACATCATCTGAACACGGTCCCCAGTCGAACTACTACTACCCAAGCTTTCGACAAGTGTGACCATGGAATCCTAATACATAAAAATAAATGTTTTGGAATAACAGAAAAAGTAGGGAAATATATATATAATTTCCTTAGTGAGCGGCGGTAAGTCGTTGCAGTACAAGGAATATCTTCATCAGAATCAGAGGTTCTCTTCTCAGCTCAGTACCACAGGAAACAGTATTAACGCCACTACTCTTCATAATCGTGCTAGCTGACATAGATGATGACGTTACCATAGACAGCACAGTAACATCCTTTGCCGATGACACAAAGATCAATATAAAAATAAGAAATCTAGAGGAGATAGGATCACTACAAGCAGACATGAACAGAATCTACAAGTGGACGGAAGACAACAATATGAAGTTTAACACTGAGAAATTTCAACTGTTACGGTACAGAAAAAGGGAGGACCTAAAATCCTTGGAATACAAAATAAGATTAGACGCATGGCACAGAACAATCCCAGATGAGCCGGGTGAACCTGGTTATGTGAGGTGCAGAATAAAAGAAGCTAACTTACTGTTTCACCAGGCCAACTCGAGATGAGGGGTGACAACCTTGACCTTCGTGAAATGTCGAATCATCACACGGAACATTTGAAAGGTTGAAAGGTATATATATATATATATATGCAGAAAAGATGGGCGAAGTCAGAACGCCCGCAAAGTGGCCACCCTCAGAAAAAAAGACGCCGACATTAAGGTCCAGAAAAATGCTTTTTTCTTTTAATTTAAAAAAATTGTGTAATGTGTAAGGTGCCTGTATAATATATATATATATATATTATACAGGCACCTTACACATTACACAATTTTTTTAAATTAAAAGAAAAAAGCATTTTTCTGGACCTTAATATATATATATCGAAGGGGTTAGAGAGAGAGATTTATGTTTATATTATATTGTTTAAAGTGTGTATTTCTTATACTGAGGGATGGAAATGCTGTCTGATCTCCTGTTCATATATAAATTTAATAAAAGTAAATTGAAACTCGCGAGGTTTAGAATAAGTTAATTTAAAATGGAATCAACCGTACGAGAGAGAAAGGAGAGAGAGAGAGAGAGAGAGAGAGAGAGAATACGGGTGGTCATTTAGAATGTATGGCATCTGCATTCCGTTGTGCTCGCTTCTGTAGCTTTCGATTGCCTCAGGCGATTCACTTGTCTCTATTGTGCGTTTTTATGCGTATTTGTCCCGTTCCTTCTCGTTTAAAATAATACGGTGAAAAATAAATATTATTCTCATAGAATATTTATAATGTTTATTGTCAATTTTAATATACTGAAAAGAATGAATATTAAGGTCTTAATATTCATTCTTTTCAGTATATTAAAATATATATATATATATAGATATATATATATATATATATATACTTATTAAAGATTTATCCATTAAAAAGAAATTTAAAACACGGGATAACCTATTTGAAACATCTGTTTTACGACGGAGTTTTTCGGCGCCAGGTTGACGGACGAGGACAGATAATATCGACTCGCCTATAATTGAGTCCCATACCATTCTTGCGGTCAAGCAGGCCACCTGATACTTGCCTTCCACTTATTAAAGATTTCCCTTTAATTTTACTAAAGCTTACAACTTTAAAATCAGATGGTTCGACACCTCAGAAAAAAAGCGCTACAGTAAACCTAACCTAAACTAACCTAACCTCTCGCCATTTTTATTCTGAAACAAATATAATACTTGGAAATCTGAAAACACCAAATTTATTTTCTATTTCATCAACGTTGTTTTAAATAATAATAATAACAATAATAATAAATACACTCAGATCTTCTCTCTCTCAAAAACTTTGAATTCACGTTTTAACATTTTAAAATTAATTTTCAGTTTTAGACATTAATACCTTTCGGGCGAGTTAATCTCCGCTCATTAAAGTTTTTTCCTTAAAAGGTACAGCTAAGGTTTACAGTTTCGTTAATGACCTGTAAATCCCCTTTGTTTGTTTCGAGCTTATAGTGGATAATCACCCTAAAGGTCATTATGAATCCCACACTTACCTAAGTTTCCGACTGCGAGAGAAACAAACATCCTCTTCTCTCTCTTATCGGTTTAGTAAGTTTAAGCAGAAGTCCAACCGGAATGAATATATATAAATACATATAAATGTGTGTATATATATATATATATATATATATATATATATATATATATATATTAGTGGTGGACCGGATGTCAGTTTTTCAACATCTGCGGATGCGGATCTTTAATTCCAATAGCCGCGGATGTGGATCTTTAATTTCAATAACCGCGGATGCGGATATTTAGTTTATCTATCAACATAATATAGAATTATGAATATATGACATAATTTTTCAAATTTCGTGATATTACTATTATGGCAGGCAATGCATAAGAATTCAAATTAATATTAATATCTTCATTATGATAAAAATAATAACTTTCTCAAGAGTTTCAGCCACAAAAAATTCAATGAAACAAGTTTCATTCAATTTTCTGTGTTACCAGGTATTTATATTTTCAGGTTTATATATTTGTTTGTTCATTAATAATTAATACTTTACATGAAATGTGCATGATTGGGCCTTATAAGCTATTTATAAGCTAATTTAATGGTAAATTGCATAATTTATTAGAGGTAATATCCGCATAACATCCGCACTCAGAAGTACGGATGCGGATGTTAAAAATGATGCGAATGCGGATATCCGGTCCACCACTAATATGTATATATATATGTTAACCCCCCCCTTTATGGCCCTGAGTCGGTTCGGATTCGACGGGGGGTTCTGGTTAGGAGGCTGCAACGGATGCTTCTTCTTTATACTTTTCTATAATTCTTTTCTCTCGCTTTATGGGGTCGACACTCTGTTAATTCTTTTCTTCCAATAATAGAAGATAGCCCAACTCGAGGGGGAAAATAAAAACTTTCTCTTACTTTGGTTTACTTCTTAAAAATTACAGTTGGTACTCTGAATTTACAAGGGTAGAGGTTCGACCTCTTTCGACCATGGCTCAGGCCGGAATCTAAAAATATATTAAGGAGGCAAGGGGCCTCTGCCCCCTCCTAATGAGGTGCTAATCTGAAGTACAATGATGAAGTGCAACGATGAAGTGCTAATCCGAAGTCTAATGCAGAAGTGCAGTAATTTTATAAGTACAGTATAATATAGTCTAAATGTTTGGGGGAGACAATCGAAGGTTAAGTTTCCCCCCTTTTTAAATACATGATCAGATGTTTTTTTTTGAAAGATTTCAACTAAAAAGAATAAAAAAAATAAAATAAAAAAGAACAACTATCGCTGATTCTACATTCCTGAAAGCGATATAATTTCGTATTAGCACATAAGCACAATTTTGAGTACATGACTGAGTACGTATTAATTTTGGTTCATTACAATTACGATTACAATTACCAATTAATTCATATTCACTCATTGTTTAATTACACTTCTATTAAAGTACATTCTTACATTATAAATTAAATCATTACATTTAATTAGTTTCACTGAAGTACATTACAAGTTATTGTCCATTTACAGTTAATTACAATTTAACAGTTACTATAACTTTTCGTTTTTACAGTGTTTCATATTAATAGACAATTAAGATGTTAGAAATATAATACAAAGTACATGGGCACATAACACATAATATAACATAACACATGATAATGTTATAAATTCGAATCAGAGCGAAAGGAGACTTTTTTAACTTTGAGCGTTCGAATTCTGCTGCGATGAGCGGAATGTGATCTTACTAAGCATTGTTTTGAGTTCACCTCGGGAGGTCATATAATTAAAAATAAAAATGAAAAAAATAATACGAGAACGTTTTTTCGCGTTCTCGAACGAACCTAAAGTTTCGCGCCGACACGAGTAAAAATGAATATTTAATAAAATTTATATTGGATAATGGTCAAGATAAGATATGAATGTAAGAATGAGTGTGGTTGAATAATAATTATATTTATACTACATAACATATAAATAATGACTTCTATAGAGTGTTTAGTCCTTAGGGAAATAAATGACGGGAAAATGTGACGTCATAGTTATTGAATTTTTACGTATAGTACAAATCATTGTTAGGAAGATTTACAAGAACGAATTAGAGACACAGAGTGGGAAACGTAAAGAGAATAAAGTTATTTTGTGACGTCATAGTGTATAAGTCATTATTACAAATCGAAATTTTACCCAAAACTCGCTTATGTGATTTTTGGTTTCTTATGTAAAAATGGACAATGAATTCATATAATGATGGTGTAGGAATTGTTCATTGTTCACTTTTTACATATATATATATATATATTACAATCAGCGAAACTGGCATTATATAACCAATAAACTCGTATGAAGTAGCCAAAAATAATTTAAAAGTCGGAGCATGGGAAAATTACGGACAAGATATGATACACACAAGCTCTAATGTTACTTTTGGGTTTTATTTTCCTTATTAACTCCATCTACTGATTGTGTGTTCGCCATCTTCATAACTGTTATTTGAAATTGTATAGAATTAAACAGACAATGAAATTCATTATCTTACGTCCTAATTTACATGGGAATATGGGGTTGTACTTAAGATTTTTTAAATTGTTTCGTATTCATTATCTTACATCCTAATTTACATGGAAATAGGGTTGTACTTAAGATTTTTCAGATTGTCTCGTTTACATCCGAAAATGTTTCCGTCTATACAAAAATCCCCATCGCCATTTTGGCATTCACGTGATTGTTTTCCATAAACAATTTATTTATAGGCTAAATTAGTCTCTGATAAAGTATTGAGTTTCCTTATCATATTCCCATATGTAACTCTCTCTCTCTCTCTCTCTCTCTCTCTCTCTCTCTCTCTCTCTATATATATATATATATATATATATATATATACATATATATACACAGTATATATATATATATATATATATATATAATATATATATATATATATATATATATATATATATAGGGTGGAGCGAAGATATAAATTTTAGAATATCAATTTAGAATACCTAAGAAAAGTTGTAAATGACGCTAATTTAAATGTCCACCAAATTTGAACTAGCTGCTGTTTCAGTAAGAGACTCCACAATGACCTTGAAAAACCGTCACATTTCGAGCCTCAGTCACTCAGTATTCCTAAAGTGAGTGCAGTGACGAGATGTGTTACAGTTTAGCTTAGCCTATTAGTGTAACTATTTAACCGTGTTTGCATGCATAAATATTTATTTCTTGTAATTCTCTGATTTAATTATAGTAATTCTATTTTTTCAGAAATATTAAAATGGATAAAAATGTAAGGACAAGGCAGTGTCATATATGCCCAGCTTTTGGCGCTGCTAAAGAACTAAATATCAATAGGCTTCCAACCTATGAAGAAATGTTTAGACATTATTTATGGGTAAGAGCTGACATAAAGTTCACTAATAATAACAAAGATCCTGCAGTCTCTGACGTATCAGAAAGAGTCGCTTTAGATATTGAAAATATTTGGGTAAAGGCCTCAATTCCAACAGTTTCTCACAAAAGAGTTTTGCAGCTTATTCGCTTCTATCGTAATAAATATATGGTGTTGATAAAGCTATACATAGGAAGAAAAGGAAACCCAAATTATCAAAACAAATTACAGTTGTTCAGAGAAGAAGCTAAAAATTTATTTGATATTGCTAGCTGCAAATGTGAATTTGATTCATGTCACTGTGATAAAACTAAAAAGGTTTCTCGCATTGAGCAAAAATTTCTCACTGATCAAAGAGATAGAAAAATGGCAATTGGGAACATACATAAAATAACAACTGAAAAACTTAAAAAGAATATGAAACGAAAAGAAGTATAACTTTCTCGAATTAGCAAACGCATTTCAACTGATGATGATGCTGTAGGCCTAGGCCTTCATTCTCCTGATTCGAAGGGTGACATTTCAGCTTGCTCAGGGAAAGAATCAAACCCGACCCATTTGTTGATGTCTAACCCGCATCAACAAATGAGAGTTAATTTAGGAAATGTTGCACAAGTTTGTGATAGATACGGCATATCTGACCGGGCAGGTGCATCTTTGGCATCTGCTGCCCTGCAAGATGTTGGTGCAAAAGGGAATGAGGATACCTCCCTCGTAATTGACAGGAGTAAAATTAGAAGAAAAAGGACGAAAATACGGCGTAAAATCCAACAAGAAGATAATGAGGAACACTTAAAAGCTCTATATTTCGAAGGAAGAAAAGATAAAACTAAATGTCATATCAAGCAAGGCAAAATAATATTTTTACAAGTCGGTCATTGAAGAACACATAACCTTAGTAAGAGAACCAGGGTCTGGCTATGTTGGTCATATTGCACCTGTTGTCTCTGGTACTGCTCATGGTATTAAAAATTCGTTAATTCAGTTTTTATCAGAAAATGTTCAAAACATTGATGAACTGGTAGCTATTGGATGTGATGGAACTCCTGTAAACACAGGAAGGCATATTGGAATTATTAGCCTCTTAGAATTGGCATTAGGTAGACCTTTGCAGTGGCTAATATGTCAATTGCACGCTAACGAACTTCTACTTCGCCACTTGTTATATCACGTTGATGGAAGCACAACAGGACCTGATACCTTCTCTGAAAAAATTGGCAAAGCACTGAAAAATTGTGAACAACTTCCAGTTGCAGGGTTTGATAAAATTGAAGCTGATATACCATACATAGTAAATGAAGACCTAAGTACGGACCAGAAGTATTTGCTTGAAATCTGTAAAGCTGTGTGCTCAGGTAAATGCTCTCAGGATTTGTCTGCAAAAAATCCAGGAACTTTATCTCATGCAAGGTGGATAACTACAGCAAGTCGAATTCTACCCTTATACACTGCTAAAGATAAACCATCAGAGAACCTTCATGCATTAGCAACATTTGTAATGAAAGTTTATACTCCAATGTGGTTTACCATTAAGTCAAAATCTTTATGCACAGAAGGAGGAAGACATGTCTGGGAAACCATTTCAAGATCAAGATACCTTCCACTTGAGCTGAGAAACGTTGTGGATTCTTCAATACAACGCAACGCTTAGTTTGCTCACCCAGAGAACCCATTGCTCTCCATGATCACCGATGATCAGGAGTACATCAAAGAGCTGGTAATTCGAAGAATTATGCTTTCAAGAAGCAAAACACAAAAGGAAATCCGAAAGTTTACAATACCAAGGCTGAACTTTGCAGCAAAAGAATACATTGATCTTGTTAACTGGAAAGAAGAATGGCGATTAAGTCCTCCGCTTTTGCAGCAATTAACGGAGAAGGAATTGAGAGAGCTCGCTTCCAAACAGTCAGATTTTGGAGGCATACTTGGGATGCCATGTCACACACAGGCCGTAGAAAGATGTATTAAGTTAGTAACAGAAGCAGCAGCTACAGTTTGTGGAAAAGAACGAAGGGATGGATTCATTCGAGTGAGATTGGAATCAAGAAACATAATGCCATTTTTCAATACTAAATCACAACCTAGTTCGATAAGCAGGAAAAGGAATAAGATTTAGACAAAAGTCCAAAATAAGGTTGGGTGGTTGGGATGGACTAGGCTGGAACTCGATGTGCAGCTACCTCCACGTGGTGAGTTCTGTGCACTTTCTTTATATATATTATATATATATATATATATATTATATATATATATAAAGTAACGGAATGCTGCCAGAAATGTTCAAATTAGGAAGCGATTTTTTGCCCTCGCTGGGGACCCTGAACAATTAATTGAAGGGACATCAAATTTGAGTGAACATTGACAGTAGCCCGTTAACAACTTTTGTGGGTATTCTAATTCGATATTTGAAAAAAAAAATTTTGGGTTCATTTTCATTCCACCCTAATATATATATATATATATATATAAAATTTAGGGTGATTAAAAAATTTACCGAAAAAAATTGTTTGGAATTTTTTTTTGGGCCACCCTCTGATTATGTATAATTTGGTGAAAAAGCAATGCATGCAAATTTTGAATTAAAAAAATTAATTTTTAGGGGTCGCTACCATAAGTTGAAAATCAGACAAAATAAGAAATATAGGCTATTTCCACACCACCCTTGAGGTAAAGTATACGGCGCGTTACCTTTTTTTTTTTTAAGTGGAAGTTCCCCGGTAGGC
Organism: Bathynomus jamesi; assembly: GCA_023014485.1. Taxonomy (NCBI): domain Eukaryota; kingdom Metazoa; phylum Arthropoda; class Malacostraca; order Isopoda; family Cirolanidae; genus Bathynomus; species Bathynomus jamesi. The sequence continues at coordinate 860,786 of JAJOZX010000224.1, forward strand.
CTATCATAACCTCTCTACATTTTCAAATTGACAGTTCTTCTGTAATAATAATAAGACTTCTGTAATAATATTAACCTTTTGTTCATTATATTTCACTGTTAATTTCTTAATGATATTGTCTTGTTTTTATTTGGAAGAGCAGCTCTATATTTCTTTACCACTTGGAGGAGATACTGTTTCTGTTCTTCATCATTTGTGATTAGTTTGTTGTATTCATCGACTGATCTAACTCCTCTTTCTGCATTGTCATTAACAACTTGAGTTTTTCTTATGACTTGTTTTACGTTGTTGTAGCAGTCATCTTCATTCCACTCTTCACAGTTCTTATTAAGAAACGTTGATGGTAAACCAAGTCTCTTAAAAAATTCTTTTGTATTTGTACTAACAAAGTCTTCCCGTTCTCTGTTTTCAATAACTTCAGGGTCAATAACCACTTTTTTCTCTGGATTTGGTTCGGCGCCGTTTTGCAATGCTTGTTTCATTCGGTTTTTAGTTTGGTGTAGCACGCCATCATCAAAGAAAGCAAATGCTATTAACTCCTCTGAAAGATACCATAAATGATTCATCATTTTCTTCAGGGCAACAGTTGCAATGCGTTCATCTTTAGTTTGTACAGTTGCAGTTTCTTCAACATCTCTAAATCGAGACGAGGAGCGAGAACTGAAACTGACGCTGTAAACCAGGATTTAACATATATGTGTACAGCAAAGAGGCAGATATCTCTAGGGTCTTTTTCTTCTCCGGGTGTTAATTTAAATTGTGTTTTAAACAACCAAATTTTCACGGCATAAATGACTTTTGCCATCCATCTTGCTCGGTGAACGCCAGCTGGTCTTCTGAATGAAACTCCTCTCTTTGGTACTCCACCAAGGAAAATGATTGTCAGTTCTAGCAATTCTTTGTAATTGTCACGAGGTTGATGTTCTTCAAGTTGAGTGGTAGCAAACTCAATCACTTCTGCTTTTATATCAGTAATACTGGGTATGGTATTTGGATCATCTAATGCTGTTCTGTAGTTTTTGGTGTCTAATTTTGACCACTTCATTCTAAATCGTTTGAAAATTGCAATATCAGGCCCTGATGATGCAGGCAATGAATGCGAAACAACAGCTTCTAACACTATTTCTAGTATGTGATGTCTGCAGGCTAGCCACAGCATACGTTTGTTCATTTTCTGTTCTAGAAGAACACAGGCATCATTTCTACAACCTGTATTCAATGCTGTGGTGTCAAAACACATGCATTTTATTTTGTCTGAGATATCCCAATCCAAACAAGCTTGGTGGACGGCATTTGCAGTTAATTCTCCTGTGCTTGCAGTGATTTTTGGAACACCAAGAAGTTGATCAATGCCATCTCCTGAAATCAGTATAGGGAGTCGTTCAAGAACTTCTCGTCCTGTTATGTCTTCTATTAGTTTTCCGTCCCAGTGAATGGTTAAAGGAACATCAGCTTTAAACTCTTTCTTTAAATTTTCTCCAAATTTTTTCAGAAATTTTTCTCTTGCTCTTCTTATAGATGAATAACTGACATTGAATTCTTCTGCATTTTTTCCAAGACCTTCAATCGCCGGTATCATCACTAATGATGCACTTCTATTGCTCATTTTTGTTACATCAAGGGCTGCAAGCAATGCATCATCAAGCAATTTTTGTTTCTTTCGTACAGTCTGTTTTGAGGTGGATGGTTCACTAAGATCAACCGTAAACTCTTCATCAGATGTTGTATTTTGTCTTTCAGCACCAGAACTGCTAGTTGAGTCACTGAGAACTACAGTTTCTTCAAATCTCGACATTTCTCTTGCTTTTCTTATGTTTAATTGTTCTTCCTTTTTCTTAGCATACTTTTTTCTTTGCAAACTCTTTATCAATCCCATCCATTTTTCCTTTTCGCCCCTGTTCTCGCTGGAGGTTTAGAAATAGCTTATCTTCTTCAATATCAATTAGCTTCATAGCATCTGCATGTGCTATATCAAACAGGCTATCTAATTCTTGGTTCCATTTCGTTTGCTTATCTAATAGATTTTTGATTGTTTCGCCTTATTCTCTTTATTTTTCTTTAATCCTTGCCATTCTTTGAACAGTTTCTCAATTTTGTCAACAACGTGCGACTTCTTTCTAGTTGGAATTCGTGCTCCTCCCCATACTGCCAACACATCATTTGCAGTAGACAAGCAGGCTTCTCGAATTGTTTGAATTGATGGAAGAACTGTTGTTTTAAGTGTATCTGATGGTTGTCCAATAAGCCAAACATTAGTATCTTTTCTTGTGTGCATAGCAGTACCCCTGCTAGAAGATGGCGGGGGTTCCATGACGAGAGTCGACAGCAGAACCTCTTACACTCACGACAGTGTACACGTGCCGGTTGCCCTCAATATTCGGTCACAACAGAGTGTAAATGGTTACAAGAGTGTTGTGTTTACTCAGCACTGTTAGCTCTATGTGCATTAACGCACTTATCACACGGAACAGATATTATAAGAAAAACGTCACAGTTCAAAACTCAATTTCCTGAAAGTAAACAGAAAAGTAATAGTTTAGATTACGGTAGCGACCCCTAAAATACATTAGAATCACCTGAAATTTTGTATACATTACGTTTTTACCAAATTAAACATAATTAGAAGGTGGCCCGGAAAAACAATCGATATTTTTGAATCACCCTAAATATATATATATATATATATATATATATATATATATATATATATATATATACACACACACACACACACACACACATATATATATATATATATATACATATATATACAGAGGATTGAAAAAAGTAAATAGACACTTTCGGGGTACAATTCCGCCTCGGCTAAGCTTTAGAGTGAAACACTGTACTGACATGTGATTTCATATGCTAAAGGAAACCGTTCTAAAGTACAAGATGTCAAGTAGCAATGTATATTCCTGTTTTTGAACCACCTTAGACCTACAGTTTAGCATGGAATCCGAAACATTAAGCTTTAGAATGAAACACTGTACTGACATGTGTATTCATATACTAAAGGACGCCGTACTAAAGTAAAATATATTCCTGTTTTTGAACCATCTTAGACCTACAGTTTAACATGGAATCCGAAACATGGTACAGAATCCATCACTAAATTTTTTTATTTTATTTGTGTTGCAAAAGAATACGCGTATCTTTTGAACAAATTTAGTTGGTATTTTAATATATATATATATATATATATATATATATCGTTTAAACTGTGTATTATTATTTTTGCTTGTATATTTATTTTCTGTCATTTGTTTTTTCATTGAATGTCTGTTATTGGATTAATGCACAATATAAAGAGTCACTATTTCTTTTATTGTTAATTTTTTATTAAATAATTGGGAATCGTTTTGCGTCTAAATATACCAAAATAATGTATTGGTGCTTTATTTAATTCTTTTGCTAAGCCATAGGCAACCCATCTAAGCATTGAGATCATCTCTATTTGCCCTTAAGATATAAATAATTAAAATATATAGTAGTAAATGGCAACCCCCTCTATGTATTGAGATCATCTCTCTTGCCTTTAATGTATAAATAATTAAAATAAATAGTGCTCTCTGGCAACTCATCTATATATAAATAATTAAAACAGTGGTGTCTGACAACCCCTCCATATATAAATAAATAGTGGTATCTGGCAAATCCCGACCCTCAAGAGAACAGTTGCTCTCCCCCTGAACTCGTATAATGCGTCTGGCTGGGGCCAGGCGAACACATGCTCCCTCTCTCTCTCCTCCTTAGGTTAAGGCTTACCTTTTTAGAATAAGATACCCCTTTTGGGGTATCCTTCTCCCCCAAAGACTCTCCTCCTCCTTTCTCTCTCTTAGGTTAAGTATACCCCTTTGGGGGGGTGAGGCAGTCCCACCTCTTCCCCCAAAGCTCTCCTCCTTCATGCAACTTGGTGGATACCCCACCCCCTTGTTGTATAAACCCCCTCCCCTTTGTAACATTATTCTCTCCCCTCCATGTGCAACATTGACCATCATTTCGACATTGCAACTGCACTCTCCCGTTTTTCGCCCATACTACTCGCGTGATTGAAAATGACTCCTTGCTCCGTTCGTTTAGGGTGTGACGAAAGTTGCGCTTTGTAAATACACCGATATTAATGCACAGTACGGATTTTATACATGATACGGTATCACGGACACTTACAACTTTTCCCACAATTAACGGATGTTACAATTTATGTGGTAGCGTGAACCCTTTTTTAGTATTAGTTTTCACTTAACATGAACTGAGGAACTAATAGTGTTTATCGTTATAATTTCAAAATTTACTTTTAACTGTTGTTATAAAACATTAAGAAGATTTGGATCACCTGAAGATCCGTCACCACAGCCTTTTTTAGTTAGCTTTATAAGGCTAACTAACGAAAATATCACGACCTAACTTAACCATCGTTAGATCAACTGTACACCCTTGACGATTGGTTAGGTCGTGATATTTTCGTTAGTTAGCCTTATAAAGCCAACTAAAAAAGGCTGGGTTGACGGATCTTCAGGTGATCCAATGGTTTATGGTTGTGGTTTACAATTCGTCTAATTCAAATTTACTTACATTCTCTCTCTCTCTCTCTCCTTGAATATCGAGCCACACTTGTACCTAACGTTGAGGGAAAAATACGGTCTCACGGTCTCACAAGAAGTTGGCATAAACATTATTTTTAATCTGACGCCGCATTGGTGCTGCAACCTCGTGGCGGTATCGATATTCGATACTCGACATTCTGAGTAGTGAGTTCGAAATTTAAACTCGTGCCATTGTCCTGTGCCTTTTCATTTGTATCGTCTAAAATAGGTGAGTTATGAAGCCCATTGTATCAGTACAAGTAGAAAAGGGTTCTGTGATGCTAGTAAATGAAGTAAATGAAATTAAGGAAATTTTTTAGTGAAAGCAGAGTAATTTAAATACAAGTCCATGGTATTTGATTTTTTCTGCCTTTATATATCCTCTTCAGTCGTGCGTCAAAAATAATTTTGAAAAAAAATTTTTTTGGTCGTTCCTATTAATTTAGAAGAAGGAAAATAATAGATGAGTTTGGTTTTTTATTTATATTATAAGAAATACTTATTCTGAAACGTTGCATCCCGTAAATGTTAGTTTGATCTGAAACTAAACCCCAAAATTACAGATTCTCCTGTCCCCTTACATCTATTAATTGTCCCCGTATGATTATAGACCTGGCGACGTGCCTGCGCTGGACACTCTCTGGTTCACCTCGGATCGTGTTCAGTCAATTGTTATGGTTTCGCCAGCGAGATCCTTTTTAGTTATTTTTTCATAAACCTGTAACTTAAAAGGAAGAATTTAAATAGACATGAAATAGGTATTTGATAAAGAAAAAGAAAAATTAAAATATAAAACTAAAACTAAAAATTAAAAATTTCCACTTTTAAGTTCTGACTTAAATTGTGCCGTTAAAATGTATCCCATAAAAGGGACAATGGCGGTTAATGGGTTAATTATAATTTTTCAGTTTTATCGGAAAACTAAATTGTTTATTAATATTCATTTGGAAGAAACTAAGGGTGTGATATCACGTGACAACTAGACTTATTCCTTATTGGTTGACCAATGACATCTCATTACAAGTAGGAACGCGACGAAACCTGTTCTTCTGACTTCGTGCCAAAAGTCACATATTACTTTTCTAAATTCATCTTAGGCCTACATGAACGTTTAAATGCTATTTATCGTATGTTTACCAACAAGTATTATAGATTCTATTATTTTATATTTATTAATAAAACCCCAATTTTGCATTCCCAACATACCAGTTCCAATCAAAAGCAAATTCATATTACTATATGAGGCTTGCTGTACACAAACTGGACCAAGAACTTAGACCAGTTATGAGTCTTTAAGCGGTTTAAGGAGTTTAATTGAAATTCTTGAAAGTAATTTTCTCTTTCGATACGTTGGAAAACCTACGCGAGCCAATAATAAATTAAATTTAGCTATTACAATAAATGAAAATTTATTGTGCAACTTTGAAGTCGACGAAAGTTTACAACGAACACAATATAATTAGGTTTATATAAATAATAATAGTAAAGGTATATATATCATTTTGAAAGTTCCAACGTTTCGAAGACCCGATTTTGAGTTATTGAAAAATTGATTAAGTCATTTGAACTAGAATGAGATTTTATACACGGAATGTAGATACAGTGTGATCAAGTTTTAAAGTCTCGTTTAAAATTTTAGATGAATAATTCGCACCCAGAACAAAATATTATTCTACTACGCAGTCGAAATGGTGGAATAGGAGAAATTGGAGAAACCCTTAAGAGAAGGAACACAGCTATAAATTATGTAAACGTGAAAATATTGCTCAATGTTACGGGAATTATACTCGTATTACACGAAGGCGTTTGGTTGAAATGTCTATAAGAAACGCGAAAAGTCAATACGAGTTACAAATAACGAACGACCGTAAACACAATCCAAGCTGTATATATAACTACGTAAAGAATAGAAATCCAATTAAAGATACGATAGGTCCACTTAGTGACAATAGTGCCAACGGTGACGCAGTAACAAGACAAATGACAGGAAAGACATGGCAACAATTCTAAATAACTTTTGTGTTTCCGTCTTTCTAAAAAAAATACGCCCTTTATTCCGGAAGCCAGACATATGTGTAATTTTAGCGAAGAAAATACGTACACGATGAAATTAGAATATATGAAGAAGAAATCTCTCATTATTATGTAGATGAGCTTAAAATTAGTAAGTCACCGGGTCTCGACTTAGTTTGTCCGAAGCATTGATTGTTATTGCAAATTGAAATTTTTGCTCTGTTAACTAAAATGTTTAATCACTTACTTTCAGATTAGGAAATATGACATCAATATTAAAGAAGGGAGAACGCAATTAACCGAGTAACTATAGGCCAATTAACTTAACGTCAATATTTGGTAAATTATTAGAATCAGTTATCAGAGATCATACTGTGCAGTGATATAGTCGAGACCACCATGGCCGAGACCGAAACCGAGACCTAAGCACCCGAGACCGAGACCAGAAAAAAGGTCTCGAGACCACTCTCGAGACCAAGACCGAAAACGAACCATATGCAATTTTTGCACGTATTAATATTGTGTAATGCCAAATTCATAAGCTCTATATTTCACATTCTGTAATAAAGATTCTAAAGAGGTTATCAGGTGATAATTACAAAATTTACTAATACTTTATTCACAGATTCATAGTATGTGACTTTTTCAGTAGTTAACTGCCTACTTAAAATAAGATAAGTGTTCGTTGCACTTGAGGAACATTAACATACTCAGCACATCTGAGATATTGTAAAATATTCTTTGTGTAGTCTGTACTTACTGTGAAATTATTGAAATCATGGATGGTGCTTTCTTTATACAAATTAGAAATCCCTTCATGTGTTCAGATTTTTTAGTGGATGGTTAAGTAAAGTAAATCAGAATCAGTGATGTAGTCGAGACCACCATGGCTGACATCACTGATACCGTGGATCCTTGGAGAGTTGTAATTTGTTATCAAAATGCTGGACATTCACTCACGAGGGACTCATGTTTCAATTTTATTACAGTAATTATATATATATATATATATATATATATATATATATATATATATATATATATATATATATACACAAACTCAGAATGGTTCCCTGAGAACATTATATGTTAAACACAGACCGTGCATGGAACAAGGAACTCTTCTGGGAAAATTAAATCCACTATAGTCCGAATAAGTAATGGTAAATGACAAATACCATAGTTTTTTTCCTTTTTCATGATTTTAGCCCGACGTGGGCAACGGGTCTCTCGCAAAGAGATCCCATAAATATAGCTTCCCTCACCAGCTATCTGCAAAGCAGACAGGATCCAGCTTTGGGACGTGGATCTAGGGTTTAAAGCAAACCTAGCCTACACTCAGAACCTCTATATAAGTAAAAGACTCGTTGCATTCACGTCGTGTTGAATAAATCAAAGAAAAAGGGGGTAACTATTGTATTTTTAGCCAAAAAAACCAAAACTTAAACCTCAACCGGGACATTGAGCGTCCACTTTTCAAGGCACGAAACACGTCCGTTTAGTATACACAAACTCAGAATGGTTCCCTGAGAACATTATATGTTAAACACAGACCGTGCATGGAACAAGGAACTCTTCTGGGAAAATTAAATCCACTATAGTCCGAATAAGTAATGGTAAATGACAAATACCATAGTTTTTTTCCTTTTTCATGATTTTAGCCCGACGTGGGCAACGGGTCTCTCGCAAAGAGATCCCATAAATATAGCTACGAAATTAACAATAGACGAGAGGGTGAGCTTGGTTTTAATGCATGGAATACCATGGAATCGGTGCAGAATTTAAATTCTATACCGATTCATCGATTTGTTGTACCTGTATTCCATACATAACCAAGCTCACCTTCTCTTCTATTGTTAATTTCGCAGCCATCCCCTACCTCAAAGAAAAAAAAATGTTATAGTCAACACTGAAAATTCCTATGATGCGCGACTTTTTCGCCACCCTGTGTATATATATATAAAATGCCAACCCACAAGGAAAAAAAAATTATTCCAAGGTCTTCCGTGTATTCAGAAGTACGCCTCGTCAGGGAATGAAGGGAGAAAGCGAGATGACGGAAACATATACAAATACATTATATATGGGAATTAACTCAGAATGGTTCCCTGAGGTTTTTATGATACACACAGACCGTGCATGGAACAAGGAATCTTCTAGGATAATTAAATCCACTATAGTCCGAATAAGTAATGGTAAATAACAAATACTATAGTTTTTCTTTTCCATGATGCTAGCCCGACGTGGGCAACAGGTCACTCGCAAAGAGGTCCCAAAAATATAGCTTCCCTCACCAGCTATCTCGCTTCTAAATGGAACGATATCGTCCACGTCGGGGACATTATTTACGTCTTCTACGGTAAAAACTGTCGCAAAAAAGTTATTGAAAATATCTGCCATCGCCTGAGCGTCGGAAGCCAAAGCACCGTTAACGTCCACTAGAGGGCCTATGTTATCCTTTATCTGGCTTACGATTATTGAGGTATTCAAAAAACTTTTTTGGATTATGTTTACTATCCGTAGCTATAAGTATCTTTAAATTACGCTTACCATTCCTAACTGATCTTTTAACCTGACGTCTAAGCTCGATATATCTATTAAAGTTAGCTGCGTGCCATTGTGCTTATTAAGTCTATACGCTGTGTTACGCTCGTTTATGAACTCGCCTATTTCCCTAGTCCACCACTTGGGTCTACCATGATTTCTAGCGCGTTGGGCCTACAAGGAATAAACTCCCTTTCGATATTCATAAAACTTTCTTTAAACGCTTCCCAATGAAAATTTGGGTGCTACTGTAGTATGCGGTCTACCTACGATTCGGCGGTCTACCTTTTAATTATAGCTTCTTATCTTCTTATTATTTTATTATTAGGTTAATTGTACGCCCTTGACGATTGGTTAGGTTAAGTCGTGATATTTTCGTTAAAACTAACGAAAATATCACGACTTAACCTAACCAATCATCAAGGGCGTACTGTAGTATGCGGTCTACCGTTAAGTATGCGGTAGTAGCATGTTTAACTTCTTTAATAATTCCTTAATTGTGTAAATTAAATTATAATTCCTTTCAATTCATTTTCAATTCCTTTTAAATATTTTGAACGGTAGACCGCATACTACAGTAGAAACTTAACGGTAGACCGCATACTACAGTAGAAACTTAACGGTAGACCGCATACTACAGTAGAAACTTAACGGTAGACCGCATACTACAGTAGAAACTTAACGGTAGACCGCATACTACAGTAGAAACTTAACGGTAGACCGCATACTACAGTAGCACCAAATAGTTTACCCCTTGTTTACATCCCTATCCAACTGGGCGAAAGGGTTCGAAACCTTGATAGGGGGGGGATTCCTATCACCTAACGTACATGGCCTAGCTCCACCCTTAATTTCTCTAAATACCTCCCGGTCTACTAATCTCGGACCAACCTTAACCCCTTCCTCAACTCTAACCTTCCCGATAAGCTAACTATACTAGAAACTATGTTCCTCACCTCACCCTTCAAATTTCTAACGTCTTCAACGTTAGTATGGGTTCGGCTTTCGTCAACTGTATCCCTACCCCTGTCCTACCCCTGCAAGTCTCTCCGTCACCTCGCGCACACTACGTTTTATATCAACTATCTCTTCCCTTAAATCACAAAAGAAACAAACCGATCTCTCGGTAATCGCCATAGGACCGCCGTTATAATCTTGAAAATCTGTATACCACCGATTAATCCCACACGGAGCACATGACGCTTTCTGCGACGGCATCGCGTAAGTTAAATTAGTTAAAGTTTATAAACGTCACAAGTTTAATTTAAATTAAGCCGGCACGCAATGAAAACTTCGAAATCGCTAAAAACCACTAATATTCAGTTACTTAGCTATAACAATGCAAATATAAACGCAAGTATATAAAATTCAGAACTTTCCAGAAGTAAATTAATCGGCAATATTCAAAAGTAGAAACAATATCAGAGAGCCCAGGGAATGCGTCCGTTCAGTAAGGAGTCTGGCTGACATGTGAATATGGGTCCTAAAGAACTACTGAAGGTGGAGCAACAGATGAAAGTCAGAATTGTTGTGTTTGGTTTGGATGAACAAAACAGGACAAGCGTTTTTAAGAGTCGTGTGACAGATCGTACAAGGCCTTTACTCATTTTGGGTTTGGTAGGTGCAGCCTGCCTTCCTATTCGGCATATTAGAACACTTTTCGTTAACTATGACAGAAGCCGTAAGTATGGCCGTCATCACGAATTATGTAAGGGATGCCTTGAGTTTACGAACGATTTGCTAAACCACTATAAGGAGTGTCATATGGTATGCATTGAGTGTCCGGTGCTAGTGTCTCCGAGCAACTGATACAATGAGAAAACGGACAAGCTCTAGATACCTAAGCCGCGTGGTAGAAAATAAGAGCAGAGACGAATGACTGCAGACGGATATTTTCAATAATGAATGTTTTAATCTCCATAAGACGACTAGTACGTGCAGAAAATTATAGATTTGCGAATGTGGAATGTTTCATTCGATGGGTGAAAGCGGTACATTCAAACATAGGTGTGATAAAATTCATTCCCCTACGCGTAATGAGAAATATAAGGCGGATGGAGTTAAACATGTCTGCTTCATGAAAGATGCCAAACTTAAAAATAAATCATGAATTTCTGTATACTACAACACAAAGACCGACATTAACCCTGAGACGAAAGAAGTTATCCCTTATCATTTACTCGTGAGCCAAACCCTCTGCGGTGTGAGTGCAAGAGACAGGAACATTTTGACAGGTACAGGGTGGCCCAAAAGGTACCTACCAAGTTTAAGCCTTTATTTCACTAAAACTATTGAGAGTACAAAGATAGTTCAAACGCCATTGAAATCAGCATCTCAAGCCATTTATATGACAACGTGTTCAATGTGCTCTCCTTCCTCTTCGACGATTTTTCGCAACCTCGATACCACGCTGTGGAGAACCTCCGTGCATCATCGATTATTTCAGCTCCCCCAAAGTCTTTGAGTTGCTCTGGTAAACTCTATCTTTGTGGTATCCCCACAAGAAGTCACACGGGTTGAGATCAGGCGAATGGGCAGGCCAATTAATGTCGCTTCCATAGTGCTTCCGATAGTCCAAACCAACGATATTCTCTCCAAATTGATGTTAAACAAATGGTGTGAGTAGTATAGTGTGTCAGCAAATTTTCATCGAATTCTATTCATTCGTTTCGGAGAAAATGTAAGTTAATGTTGGTAGGTACCTTTTGGGCCACCCTGTATTACAACACTTCACTGATGATAAGACCAATATACAAGTAAATTGCTACTTGAAAACTCTTTGTATTTTTTTAATCTTTACCACATAAGATTAAAGAAAACTACTTTTGTTTTTATCCCCCACAGCACTGTTCTCCAGAATTAAGCAATCATTATTTCGACCAATATGCAATTTATGGTGGATCGATTTTACATTTTTTTCGATTTTCATATTCTAATAGAGACAAAAACTTGCGCATGCATGAGAAAGTAGCCTCTGCAAAATCTTAGCTTAATAGGTAATCATCTTCTGCCCCCGGCAGAGCGATGAAAATCATATTTTAGTAGTCAAAAACGTATTTTTCTTATAATTTTTAAAATATTTCAATATGCATCAAAATTATTCCTAATAACTATAAAGTCGATGAAAAATACCTCATATGATCGTTTTTCCAAGCGCGTTGTCCTACGTTAATATCTTTTGCCCCCGGCAACAACGTCAAATGTTGAAAAAATAGGTAATTTATATACATATCTTCAGATCGGCTCTTTGTCTTAAATAATGCATTTATATTTCCCATAGCATTTATATCGTTGCTTAGGCATGAAATAACACACACGCAAAATTTTATGACTCTAGGCTAGGGTTTAAAGGTCATCTCTGGTGAGTGAACACGGGTCGAAAGGGTGGAGCCATTCGTATGATTGAAATGAAACTACAAAGGCCAGTTCAGTGGATCATATGCCTATTACACGGTAATGAATTATCACTGCGACACCTCATTCAAGACTTGGACGGCAAAACAACTGAGCCAATGGGCTTTACTGGACCAGTTGGAAAACAACTGAACGACTGCGAAAAACTTCCAATTACAGAATTCGATGCCATTCCATCTCCCGATATTGACATAGATGATGCCGAGTTGAGCACTGACCAAAAATATTTGTTAGGCATCTACAGAGCAGTGTCGAGCCGTAGCTGCTCTTCAGCTCTCGCGGCTCGAAATCCAGGTAAGATGGCGCATTCCAGGTGGCTGACAACAGCAAATAGATTTCTGCGCTTCTATGTTTCAACCAGTGAACCCTCCAGCACCTTCAACGAAATTGTGCGATTCATTATGACAGTTTACGCACCAATTTGGTTTAAGATAAAGAAAAACTCCAGTTTCACTGAGGGCGCAAAACATTTTTTCGAAATGATGCGTCTCTCTCAGACCATGCCTCAAAGATCTAAGACAATCGCCAACAAAGTCCTCCGTAGAAATTCTTTCTTTGCTCACCCAGAAAATATTTTGATCTCCATGCTACATGCCGATGAGCAAACATAAGAGAATTGGGATGGAGAAGAATATTAAAAGCACGATCAAAACAATCACCAGTGGGGGAAATTCGAGCCTTCGCCATGCCTGAGCTGCTCTACGATAGTCAAAACTATTACGAAATGATCAACTGGCAAACGGCTGAGGTGACCGAACCCCCCGTTACAAAAACAATACCTGATACCCGAATAAAAGAGTTTGTTGAGACGGGAGACCAGCCTGATGGACTGATCCCACTATTCCCTTGTCATACTCAAGCGGTCGAGAGACTCATCAAATTAGTAACCGAAGCCTCTGCCAGTGTAAGTGGAATAGAAGAGAGGGACGGATTCATCCGCTCCCGTCTTCACTCCCGAACAAAAATTCCACGATTTGATTCTAAGAAAGATTACCGTATGTAAATCGACATGCAGCCAAAGGAAGGGTGGTTGGGGCTGAATAGGGTGGAACTCGACGTACAGCCACCTCCTCGTGGTGAGTTCTGGGTTGCTAATTTTATAAAATTAGCAAGCGAGGAGCTGTACTTAGTACTTATCGTACTTATAACATCGCATTAACGTAATTATAATCCACATTTAGACTTTTCTCGGGGACAGAAGATATTACTCTAGAGTCATAAAATTTTGCGTGTGTGTTATTTCATGCCTAAGCAACGATCGATATAAATGCTATGGGAAATATATAAATGCATTATTTAAGACAAAGAGCCGATCTGAAAATATGTATATAAATTACCTATTTTTTCAACATTTGACGTTGTTGCCGGGGGCAAAATATATTAACGTAGGACAACGCGCTTCGAAAAACGATCATATGAGGTCTTTTTCATCGACTTTATAGTTATTCGGAATAATTTTGATGCATATTGAAATATTTTAAAAATTATAAGAAAAATACGTTTTTGACTACTAAAATATGATTTTATCGCTCTGCCGGGGGCAGAAGATGATTACCTATTAAGCTAAGATTTTGCAGAGGCTATTTTCCCATGCATGCGCAAGTTTTTGTCTCTATTAGAATATGGAAATCGAAAAAAATGTAAAATCGATCCACCCTAAATTATGCATATGTAAGTTCAAATATATTTCATTCTATGAGTAGAGAGACTCATTTCTTGCTTGCTAAAACAATAACCTGTTTGTTTTTTATTAATTTTTTTATTTCCTGTTTCAGATTCTATAATTGTGTAAAGTTATGGATTCAAGGATTTACTTTACGCACTCAAGAATTCAATTCAGATTCACGGATTTACTTCACACATTCACGAATTCACTTCATAGATTCACGGATTCATTTCACCAGCAATGTTTAAGTCTGTTCTTGCAAGAATCACTCAGATTTGGTTTGTTATATACTGTATGTGGTAATTCCCAACCAGTAAAGCAACTTTAGGTAGAATATCAGAATTTGTAAGAAAATCATATTTCGCTTATTTCGGTGTAAAAGTTAGTGATCAGGATAAGTCATGGGCTCTGCATAGTGTATGGGTTCAAGGCAAAAGGAAGTCCTTACCTTTTGCTATACCTATGGTTTGGCGTGCCCCCAAAGATCATACCCAAGACTGTTGTTTCTGTTTGTGTAATATTAAGGGGTTAATAAATCATCCATTGTGTATCCATTATTGTTATCTGCCATCCGTCCTGTTCCACACATTGATGATATTCCCAGTCCTGCATGCCCCCAAAGAACTTGAAGTTTCTGAATCTGGTACAGAAATTAGCGATCACAGTGACTTTGAAATTGATGATAAGAGTTCTAAAGACCCACAGTTTTTCACTCAGGAAGAACTGAATGATTTTTGTACGAGATCTTGACCTACCGAAAGATGCTGCTCAACTCTTGGGATTCAGGCTGAGTGAAAGAAATTTACTGGCTGCTGGAACTTCATATTCTTGGTAGAAGAGCAGAGAACAAGAATTTGTTCAATTCTTCGCTATGGATAGTTCTCTAGTATCCTGTACTGACATACCTGGTCTTATGAATACCATGGGCGCAGACTATGATAAAAAAGGGTGGAAATTGTTCAATGACAATTCAAAGTCAAGTCTAAAAGCTATTTTGCTGCATAATGGCAATCAACTGGCATCCATCCCCATTGACCACTCTGTTCACATGAAAAAAAATTATGACAACATGAAATTCTTTAACATAAAATAAAATAGTGATCATAACTGGATCATTTGTGGAGATTTGAAGGTGATATCCATGCTTCTTGGACAACAATCTGGACATACAAAGATCCCTTGCTTCATATGTGAGTAAGACAGCAGAGCAAAGGCTGATCATTGGAAAAAGAAGGATTGCCCCCAAAGAACTAACTTAACACCAGGCAGCAAAAATGTTATCAACGAATCTCTTGTGACACCTGCAGAAGTGTTGCTACTACCATTACACATTAAACTGGGGCTAATGAAGCAATTTGTAAAGGCTTTGGATAGAGATGGCAACTGTTTCAAATACATTTCTGACCAATTCTTTTCTCTAAGTGAAGAGGAAATAAAAGCTGGGGTATTCGATGGCCTTCAAATACGGAAACTAATGAAAGATAACAACTTTCTTGATTCAGTGTCAAATGTGGAAAAAGCGGCTTGGATATCATTCCAAAATGTTGTTCAAAATTTTCTAGGAAACCATAAAGCCAAAACTACAGAACAATTGTTTGCCACATATTGAAATGCTATGAAAAACTTGGTTGCAACATGAGGGTAAAAGTGTATTTCCTTCACAGCCACTTGGAGTACTTCCCTGAGAACCTTGGAGCAGTTAGTGAAGAGCGAAGTGAAAAGTTTCATCAAGACATAAAAACCATGGAAAAACGATATCAAGGAAGATGGAATGTCAATATGATGGCTGACTACTGTTGATGTTTGAAGAGAGCTGTTTCAGAACCAAATTTCAGAAAGACACTTAAAACGAGGAAATTCATTCAAATTTTATAATGTATATAGTCAAAGAAAAATAATCGAAAATGATTCTTTCTGTGAATTTTATTGTATTACTGTTCTTTTACTCAAATTTAAATAAATAAAGTTCATTTAGTGTGAAGTTGAAAGTTTTTAATTTGTTTCTAAATGTTTCATCTAATATTGTTTATATAATGCGCATAAAATCGAAACGTTTTATTATTGATTTTGTGAGAAAATCTGATGTGATGGCAAAAACGTGTTACCAGATTTGGAATTAGCACGCCCACATTGTATTAATCCACCTATTTTCAGAGGAACAACGGAAATTTGTTTTTCATTTGTATACTGGTGTAATCCGTACAGTATAGCGGATGAATGTGAACATTATTGTGTGAACGATGTGCGTGTGCTTAGAGTTTGTTTCCAAACCTTTAGAAATATGTAAATTACCCGTTTCAGTTGCGATCCACTACAGGCTTTAACCACGATTGCCTATCTTTGCTTTACTGTATTGAAAAACAACTTCATGCCAAAACATACACCCACCATCATTCCACGAAACAAACCACGAAGTTACGGGTATAAAATTCTTCATTGACTCACATTTATAATAAGAGACAGGCATCCACATAAAACACGCGCGCAACGCGGAAGAAGTGGCAGTTAAGATTAATGGTCATATTTTCTGGGCTGATGGATTGAGTGAGGACCCCCGCACCGGTGAGAAGACATTGTACTCCTTCCACGGATGTCTTTGGCACGGATG
Source organism: Bathynomus jamesi (assembly GCA_023014485.1). NCBI lineage: Eukaryota > Metazoa > Arthropoda > Malacostraca > Isopoda > Cirolanidae > Bathynomus > Bathynomus jamesi. Next base: position 877,617 of record JAJOZX010000224.1, read on the forward strand.
CCCACGTCATGAGTGTGGTATCACAGGTGGCTACAACGGTAGATCCCCCGCCAATAGTCTGGCATGGACTCATACTCGTGACCAGCTTGTACGTTCACATTTCATTCACAGGATATTATGGGAGCATGATTATGATGAGTGGTTGGAGACCAATGAGTAATACCGTGACTAAATAAGGGCCATCGAACGTTCAATGGAGATGGAACCTCTCAAGTGTGGTGAAAGTTTGTATAGAGGGCGTACAAACCATTTCAAACTATACTTTCCACCTATGGGTGAAAGATTCATTACTTTGACTTTTGCTCTTTATACTCTTACGTGATGAAGACTAACCCCGTAGGTGCTCCTGAAAAGCTCGTGGAACCCGCCGTACCCACCACCGAGGAGTTCTCAGACAATCTAAACGAGAACTATTTTTGAGCTATCCTTTTGATGTACTGCCCCCTCGTGATTTATGGATTTGCACCTTACACGTTGTCGTAGGTCACAAGCGTATGTTCTCCCTGTGTGTGAAGTGTGTCGAGGGGAACAGTGGCGTGTGTAATCATGCAATCAATCAGAGGAAGATTCAAGGCGTTTTATAAGCCCTGAGTTGGATCTAGCCGTTCGTCATAGGTACAGAATACTAAAGATTTATGAGGTGTGGAGATTCGAGAAGTGTTATAAATAATGATGTACCGATTCCAAGATTTAGCCGATGCCGATTCAATGAAAAACTGCCGATACCGATGCCGATTCCTTGCTTTATTTTAAAAAATCAATTCCCTTCATAAATTTTACATTTCGAATTTGTTGAAATGCTTTTCCTTAGCTCACTCCACAATATACAGTACCAAAATTTGTTACTCATATTCCATAGCTAAAATGATGTTAAAAAGTTTTATTACTCAGTAAAATGATAAAATAATTTTATTTTAGTTTCATAAATTGAATACCGGTATTTAGAGTAACTTTTTTCTTTTGTTTAAGGTATTTTCTTTCTTCAACAATATAAACAACAAAATTTTTCATTGAAACTTCAAATGCCTGGTGGCCAATTTGAATAAAAAATGCATATATAATTTGGTTTATAAAATTATTAAAATACTTAAAATAAAGTCAACATAATGAGATGGTTTAATATATAAATTATAAAGTACAACTTAATATAGAATTATTATTAATATGGAGTATGAGATTACAATAGTTTATAATATTTAGAGATTAGCTAGTTATAAAAAATATAACTTTATGGGCAACTTAACTTATTAAGCTTTGTCTTTTTCTTGAATGTAAAATTTTTATATAATTACACTTTGAAATGAGTATAAATGATTATAAATAGTGTTTTTGTCTGTTAAATTTTCTATAAATGTAGATTTTGTTTTGTAATAAAAATTTTAAACTTTTAAAGAATCGGTGAGAGAATCGGCCAAATTTGGCCGATGTCGATGCCAAAAAATGGCCTATTCTGCCGGTGCCGAAGCCGATTAATCGGTATACCACTAGTTATAACCTCTTCATTCCTTATATCACCACCTTCCTGAACGATAAAGTTGGGGCATCAGGATTTCCGTGGGAAGTTGAGACCAAGGACGAAAAGCAACCTATGTTCAGCGTTAACGTAATCATGAAGGTATACACTATACAACTTGAGCGGGAGCACATTATACAAAACCCTGGGAAGTGCTTTAGTGCAAATATTTTTTGAACAGTCTTTGGAGCAAGTTTGAACAGAACACTAAGAAGGGGAACGTGCATTTGGTTCATTGTTTCCCGAACTATGGAATTACGCCCAAGATGATGATAAAGAAGTTCTTGAAATTGTGCACGTAGGTAATACGTAACAATAGGACTGAGTTGGTAACGGACATATCCCGCGTCAAAAACATCCCTGTGGCTAGTTTTACAACGGCTTACAAGAGCATCAAGCTTTGGGGCTAATGCATTGTCTGGGTCAACGGGTCCTGTACGCCGATGCCGACAGTGTGGTGTTTACGGCGAAAGAAGGTGAATATATGCCTCCTATAGGCGAGTTCCTTGGTGAACTCACTGACGAGATGAAAGACGAATATGGCGGCATAGCATAGCGGGCACATTTGTTTCGAGTGGTCCAGAAACTTAGGTATTCGTGTGAGGATCAGGGATGATTTCAAGTACATAGTAAGGGCGAAGGGCATCACTTTAAACCCCGCAAACCGCCAGATCGTCAACTTCACCTCACTCAAAGACCTGGTGTGGCCGGAGGAGGATCCAGATGATGATGATGACGATGCCGCTTCACCTCACCTGGTTGTGGGGATTCTCAGCCTTGCGCTCAGAAACCTGAAGGCGTGAATGAACTTAGAGGGACTAAGGTATGTCGTACTATCTAAAGGAAATGGTACCAATTACCTGGGACCTATGATACTGTTTCCTTTGTTTTCCGTGAGGAATGATTAGACTGTGTACTGTTTATTTATTTTATAAAATATTTTAAAGTCTTGACTTGTTTATTCACTTATTATTATTATTATTATTATTATTATTGACTGTTTAATTCCTTGTATTTATTTATTTTATAAATTATTTAAATGTGTACTTTCAATAAATTATTTTTCATTTTTAGGTTGTGCGTATCATTTTCTTTTAACCTTTTAATGGATACGCGCGTGGGTGTGGGTGTGTTTAACATTCCTGTCTGGACATGAAGTATAGACTTCTCCAAGTGTATGGATGAGAGTACGAATAGCTGTGCTTGGTTTGAATTTCCTTTCTGGACATGCTCTATTGGCTTCTCTCACAATTGCCTTTCATGAAACAAAGGACGTGATTTCATCACTCTTTCGCAGATATCGCTGTCGTAAGCAAGTCTCAGCTGATGAAGGTTTTACTGCTAACGTTTACCATAATTACCTGCATGTGTGCGTGTGTGTGTGTGTGTGTGTGTGTGTGTGTTTTAACAACAATGGCAGTGTCTGTTATTGCACGCAACACTTTTGTAAAGTGGTACTCTGAAAAATCTGAAGATGTAGTGAATACCCGACGTCCGTCCTTCCACGCGTCTTTTGAAGTTTTTAGACCGACCTTAATTCATGCGAGGATGACAAATCAGAATTCTCAAATTCTTTATGATTATTCTAACGAGAGTATCACAGGGGTATGTAATGCTAAATATAATACATCTTGGAATATGCTCCGAATTTAAGCTGTGTTAAAGAATATAGTCATGGTGAAGTGAAGGAGTCGACCCTTTCTGAAGTAAAACAGAGACTCTGAATTATGAAGGTCTTTGACGAATAGTACGAAAAATCTTATTACGTCATGTTACACCTCACCGATTACACGTCCGCAACAAAAAACGCCAACCTTGTGATCACGGAAAATTTAAAATACTTTTACCACTACAACAATGTTTATCACGATGAGGTGTCTAGTGAGGTTATAGCTAAAGACTTGTGTACCTTTTCAACAGAACTTAGTGACAAGTACCTTTTGTCCTGGAGTGAAACGGAATGGACACGCCTATTTATCGAATAGAGCATCTCAGTGTTAATTGAATTATTATCCATTTCACGTGTTAAGTATAATAAGTACTTTTGTGTATATACTTTTTTCCCTGCCCGAAACTGCATTTTCATGTTGCTGTATATCCTTACATGTTTCGTCCAGAGCGCAAGAGTCGCCGAGCTATCAACAGGAGGCGCATCGATCCATAGACGCATGACTTACCACCAGGTCAGCGCACGAACTGAAGAAAGCAACCCACCTCACAACTGTATCTGGGCTTGGAGCGTCGTGACGTGCTATCCAGTTTCCTCCTCGCAGCTCCAAGAAACATCTGCACCTACAGTAACAAAGAAAGATGGAGCTACTGCTAAGCAGTATTATCAACGCGCAATACGCCATGACTTTTTCTAAATCAGCGAGGGTGTTTAAAAGTAGCAGTGGTGCGATTAATTATGTACTCGATACAAATCATAAACGTACAGACTCCCTGAAACGTAATGTTATTTATTTGAATGTTGATGAGATGTCGAAAATCTTTGTGTTGTAGAATTCCAGATTTACAGGCTAACAAAAGCCCTAAGATCCACTTTAGTCAAGCTCAAGAAGTAAGTAGAAAAGTTAGAGTTGGTTGAGTAGTCGGATGAGAATCATAAAGTACCAGCTACTGCTAGTGCAACGAGAGTAACGATCAATGACACCCTCTCATATGTATTATTTGTCATTAACTGAGTCTCGATAAGAGTTAACCCTGCGTTCAAACACGTTTGATGTGGAAATCTAATCTCAAAATGTACGGACTAGTGCCTACTCGTTGCCGCTTCATCCTCTGTAGACTGTCTGAAATAACCGCCTTCCTCCACATAAAACTTTTATTAAATGCGCTATTTTGACACCGTTCTCGAGCATGGCTATACATTTTTAATGGCCGATTTCTTGAAGGGTTGAAATGAACAAGGTGAGAATGGATTAGAGCTTAGAGAATATTTAAAAGACATTCCCCCCCCCCCCGAAAAGTACCACCAGTCGCTTTAGAACGCTGGTCTAGAGCGTTACAAACCCTCTCTCGCTTTCACTATTCACCCGGAGGAACTTTCTTTATATACGCTCTAAATGTCGCTACGATTTAGATTTCCTCACACATCGATATGAGTTCTGAGCAGTTTCAATTGAAAAAACTGATGAAAAGAGAATAAACGCTTGTGTATACATTAACTTTTCATGATAATATTGTAATAACCGACCGTGTACTCGAACAGACTCTTGAAACTCAATGTTCAAAGATAAGAATTATGAAAATGTTACGACCAATTGTAAAGTAGGAACAAAAATAATCCTAAATGATCTTAAGTCTCTGTATATCGAGTATGAATTACCTAATACATTAAACGGGTATTATTTCTAAAAAAGAATTTGATG
>JAJOZX010000224.1:887500-940000 GCA_023014485.1 Bathynomus jamesi
TTACAGTAGTTAAATGCTCAAATTCGCGAATCAGCAGAACCGAACGTTTCTAAGATAAACATCCCCTTTCGCTCTGATCCAAATTTATAACATGTTAAACATATTATAACATATTATGTATATAAATCTATATCATGTGTGCCATGTACTTTGTATTATATTTCTAACATCTTAATTGTCTATTAATATGAAACACTGTAAAAACAAAACAAAGCTATAGTAACTGTTTAATTGTAATAAACTAATACTTTAATTAATAATAACTTGTAATGTACTTCAATGAAACTATAATTGAACGTAATGACTTTATATATAATGTAAGAATGTACTTTAATAGAACTGTAAGGGACAATCATAAGCGAATGGGAAGTAATCCATAATCGAAATCATAATTGTAATAAACCCAAACAAAAATGTACTCAGTCGTGAAATAATATCGCCTTCAGAAATGAAGACGTGGCAAAAAAAATAAGATTAGTTTTTATTTTTATTTATTTTTTTTAAATTTTTATTTGGAAACTTTCAAACACCTGATCGTGTTTAAAAGGGGGGAAACTTAACCTCCAACTGCCATCCCCCAACATTCAGGCATATTTTATACATGTATTTGTAAAATGAAGGACACTTCATTACGAGACTCTGCCTTGGTCACTGCTAAGAGACTCCCCTGGTTAGCAGCCTCGCTGCGGGGAGGGGGGCAGAGGCCCCTTGCCTCCTTAATATTTTTAGATTCCGGCCTGAGCAATGGTCGAAAGAGGTCGAACCTCTACCCCTGTAAAATTCAGACCACTACCTGTAAATTTTTAAGAAGAAAATTACAGTAAGAGAAACTTTTTATTTTCCCCTCGAGTTGGGCTATCTTCAGAGGAATTTAGTCAAGAAAGTAGAAGTACCAGAGTATTATTGAAAGAAAAGAATTAACAGAGTGTCGACCCCATAAAGCGAGAGAAAAGAATTAGAAAGTTATAGAAGAAAAGTATATAGAAGAACTATCCGTTGCTTGCCTCCGTAACTAGAACCCCCGTCGATCCGAACCGACTCAGGGCCATAGACGGAGGGGTTAACATATATACACCTTCCTTAGAATAACAACCGCACAACCCCCAAAATACCTCCTTAGACTACCTCGCAATCCCCCACATCCACAACCATCAGCAATATACAAATTTATCTTTAAAATATAACAAAAAACATTGATATAATTTTTAAACAAAATAGAATTTAAATTAGGGTAGTTTTTTATTAAGGGATATATATATATATATATATATATATATATATATATATATATATATACATATAGAGAGTCATGCAAGAAGTAAATAGACACCCTTAATTTTATGGTAAAATGTATGCATCCAATTTTTTTGCCATTATTATGACTAATATTCGTTTCCTACATTTCTATCCTTGAAGAAGGACTTATGCCAATATTCTCAAGTGGTCAAATTGAAAAAGACAGCTGCTTGTTCATGGAAGATGGAGCCCCATGCCACACTGCAAAAAAGACGAGAGAATGGGAGGAGCGAAATGGTATCAAACGACTTCCTTGGCCGAGTCAGTCCCCTGACATGAACCCCATAGAACACGTGTGGGCAATACTAGACAAGGCCTTTATGTAAAAAGCCCAAAAAACCAGCAACACGATCAGAATTGTTGAATCTTTTACACCAAATTGTTACAGCAAAATCTGGGCTGTCTATTTACTTCTTACATGTCTCTGTATATATATTCGAAACTGATTTATTAATGATGATGTTTGTGCAGTTTCAAATGGGAATTTCAATTGAGATCTGTAAATTCTCATTAATTTTCATGCTGAATACTTATTTACTTTTAATCTGGCCAAAATTTTTGAATTTTATTTAGTTTGCCATACTTATTATACACCTCTATTTTTAAATGGTGATACAATATTATTGTATATATATATATATACACACATATATATATATGTATATATATATATATGTATATATATATATATATATATATATATATATATATATATGTATATATCATATTTTGAATAATAAAACAGAACAACGTCATTCTGTTTGTGTAGTCGAGTTTTTTTCTACAGAAGCTAAGGGTAACAAAGACCCTAAGGTCCATTCTAAGATTAGCCCGAGAGAGTAGGGGGTTAAAAGAAGAGAATATGGAGTTAAGTAAGTAGCAAAACCTATCATTCGTGAGTTAACATTGATTCAGAAAAAGAGAGAGAAAGATTCACCATCATCATCCGCCGGCCACTGCCGACAAGTCGGAAAAATAGTCGAAGAGAATAGGAAACGGGTGAAAGATGAATATAAGAACGCTTGCAAACCATGCAAACACAGTCTAAACTCAAGGAATCGTTTATTTATCATAAGCTTATTCGAAATATATAAGAGATAAATATACAATCAAAATAATAATAGTAGAAGAAATCTATATACACTCAAAATACACACTTTAAGCGATATAATATATATATATATATATATATATATATATATATAATATAATATATATATATATATATATATATATACAGGGTGTTTGAAAACTTTCTGTACCTGTACAAATTGTAATGGGGGATAGGCAACACCAAGACAAACCCTTTTCGTCTATAAGTGTATGTCCGCTGACGTCACCATTCGGCGCGAGAGGGCGCCGCTGCAATTGGCCAAAAGGTGAAGTGGGCTAGACTCGCGCTTGCCGCGGGCATTCTTAAATCGGACGTAGTACGCGTAACATGGAGCGCTTCACGACTGCTGAGATGGCTGACATGCATATGGTGTATGGGGCTGCCAATGGAAACGGAAGAGCTGCTGTGAGGTTGTACCGACAGCGCTTCCCAAACAGACGTGTGCCAAACCACCAAACGTTTGCGCATTTGCATCGGCGACTGCGAGAAACTGGAACATTCCATGCAAACATGCATGACACTGGTCGGGAGAGAAACGTGCGCACTCCTGACATGGAAGAAGAAATCCTACGGCGATTTGAGGACAATCCAAGCGCAAGCACGCGAGGTGTTGCACGTATCCTCGGTGTGAACCACGACCTGGTCTGGAGAGTGTTGCACGAGCAGCAGTTACATCCGTTTCATCGTCAGAGAGTCCAGGCATTACAACCTCGGGATTACCCTCTTCGTGTAGAATTCGCACGCTGGTTTCTGCAGCAGACAGCGGTGCAGCCTAATTTTCCGGCTTATGTGCTGTTCTCAGATGAGGCCTGTTTCACACGTGAGGGTGTGTTTAACATGCACAATTCTCACGTTGTGGGCGCACGCAAATCCACATGCTACACGGGTGCATGCTCATCAAGAACGGTTCGCCGTCAATGTTTGGGCGGGTATCGTCCATGGCAAGTTGATTGGGCCGTACCTGCTGCCTGCCCGACTCGACAGGTGGGTTTATCGGATATTTCTTGAAGAAACGTTGCCGGAACTGCTGGAAGATGTTCCCGTGGCTATTCGTAGACGAATGTGATTTCAACACGACGGGGCCCCAGCACACTCCAGCAACGATGTGCGGGATTATCTGAACGCCACTTTTGGGGACCGATGGATAGGCCTGGGTGGGCCCGTAGCCTGGCCACCGAGATCGCCCGATTTAACATGCCTCGATTTCTTCCTGTGGGGACACATGAAGAACCTCGTGTACGAGACTCCCATTTACTCAGAAGAAGACCTCGTAGCAAGAATCGCTGTCGCCGCTGGAACTGTTCCCGAAATGCCGGGAATCTTTCGACGTGTACGTCGGTCAATGCTTCGACGCTGTCGGGCATGCATTGATGCTACCGGTCGCAACTTTCAGCACCTTCTTTAAATAAACATGCCGTGTACACTTGTTTTCATTCATTTATGTACCAGCTCCACCAATATAGCCGAAAAGGGTTTGTCTTGGTGTTGCCTATCCCCCATTACAATTTGTACAGAAAGTTTTCAAACACCCTGTATATAAAACCACACAATATATCCTATTCGCTACATTCTCTAATATGACGATGGTTATTTACAATTAGGATGGGTTAATGGCATGCAAACAGACGATATCAGTTGTGATCGGAAAAGATGATTCTTTTGAGTGTATATATATATATATATATGTATATATATATATTTTTTTTCAATTAATGTCAAGTAATTTCAAGTATTAATCACGCAGTTCTTAACAGCAAATAAGATCTCGCACAATAAAGTTCAGAAAAAAAAATATATATATATAGTTTTCTCCCAATTAATGCCATATAAATTCAAATATTCACTTTGTGATCCTCTCAACGAATTCCTTTTTTGACAGATTATCGCAATACACAAATCAGGGCGACTTACTGACGGGGAAACTAGACCATTTGAACCCGAAATTTACCTGCCTAAGCTAGCATATGAACGATAAAATATGCTCTTCTCTCTCTCTCTGTCTCTGTCTGTCTGTCTGTCTGTCTGTCTGTCTCTCTCTCTCTCTCTCTCTCTCTCTCTTGTATATATATATATATATATATTAAAAAAGTAGATCGAAAGCAATGCCTCTACAAAATATGATTTGAGTTGGCTTTTTTCCTAAATTAAATGTTACTTTCTGCAGTTGAACACCTGGATTCGGGAACCGATGTGATAAGAGATCATGTACTACTAACAATTGAAAGGGTTTATGGTCTATCTTGGGACAAACCAGGCACCTGCTATCCCAAAGCACCTGTGTTTTGATTTCAGAGCGAGGCACTTAAATTTCCCTACCTAACCATATTCTAAATTTTATTTTCCAAGCAGCATTCTCTGCCAATAATAATAAAAAAACAAATTTAAATAAAGATAAAAATTTATTCAAAGTAATTTTTGCAAACTGATTCCGAAAATAATATTCATTTTTCGCCATCACGTACATATTTTTCACAAAATGTCATATTTCATATTACATATGTAAGTAATTTTCATTAAATTTTGATTTAAAACTAATGCCTATAAATGCTCATAAATGCCTAGTTTCACCAAGACATCAAAGAAATGGAGGAGAGATATCAGGGAAGGTGGGACATCAGCATGATGGCTGATTACTGCTGAATTATTACATAACTCCAGAATTATTACAGAAAAGAAAAGGAACAGCGCGTACATTCGAGACTAACAGGCATGGATCTCACAAGAAAACTCATGACAAATAAAGATGAGTATGTAATTGACGTTAATATTCTTCTCTCTTTTTAAAGTTGTTTGCATTTGTAATTAGTATAACAAAGCGAAATAAGTACCTACTGCAAATTGAAAAAAATAACACTGGTCTGCAAATTTTGAAAAAGTTTGTGCTTCGGACATAAAATGTGTTTCTTATTATGGATTTTGGGGTGCTGAAAACGAATATGACCATAAAAACAGTCGATTGGCTACAGTTTCCAAGAAAATTTAAGTTACACATTTTGCGTATATGTATACCATATATTAGTAACATACCTGTATAATGCAGTCACTTATATTGATTCAACCCGTCGCTTCTTTGTTTCTCTCTTGTATTCAACTTCTGGAGCATCTCTTGTTATTGTCCAGCAGTAGTCTGCTAACAATGATGGACTCCATTTCCCCTGGTAGCGTTTCTCCATCGCTGAGATATCCTGGTGGAAACGTTCACCACGTTCATCGCTTACTGCTCCGCAGTTGGCCGGAAAAAATTCCAGGTGCGAATGGAGGAAATGTATCTTTAAAGACATATTGCAGCCCATTTTTGATAGGACAACAGCAGGTTTTCCACCAGCTCCCTGTAATTGTCAGCTTTGGTATTTCCGAGAAAATTGGTTGCTACTAACCGGAAAGCATTCCACGCTGTCTTCTCCTCACCACCTAGGATACGGTCGAACTCCTCATCTCAAAGAAGCTTGCGGATCTGTGGACCAACAAATACACCCTCCTTGATTTTTGTTTCACTGAGCTTTGGGAATTTACCACCGAGGTACTTAAAAGCTGCCACCGTTTTATCCACAGCCTTAACAAAATTTTTCATGACGCCCAGTTTGATGTGTAAGGGTGGTAACAAAATCTTGCTCGATTCTATAAGTGGAGGACACTGAACATTTTTTGTTCCAGGTTCCAATGAGTGTCGGAGTGGCCAATCCTTCTTGATGTAATGAGAAGTCCTAGCCCGACTATCCCATTCACACAGAAAACAGCAATACTTAGTGTAGCCCGGCTGCAGTCCAAGCACGATAGCAACAACTTTCAAGTCACCACAAACCTGCCACTGATGTTTGTCATAGTTTATGCAGTTCAAACGTTGCTTCATGTTGTCATATGTTTCCTTCATGTGGACTGCATGACCAACTCGAATTGATGGCAATACGTTGCCAACATGCAACAAAACAGCTTTTAGACTCAACTTCGATGAATCAATGAACAGTCTCCACTCATCAGGATTGTGAATAATGTTGAGAGCTGCCATCAGACCATCGATGTCGTTGCAAGTTACAAGGTCACCTTCCATGATGAAGAATGGGACAAAATCTTTTTGACGGTCACGAAACTTACACACTCTACATTTTCAGCGAGGAGATTCCACTGCTGCAATCTGGAGCCCAACAGCTCCGCCTTACTCTTTGGCAGTTCTAAATCTCTGATAAGGTCGTTTAATTCATTCTGAGTTATCATTTGCGGTTTAGAAGATGTCAAGTTATAAACAAATTCAGGGTCTTGTGAAGTTGAAGGCTCACAAGTTTCGCAGGTTCCTTCATTCTCCTCGTCCTCTGACTCCAGGGAGAATGAGTGTGGGGGCTCAGGAACGGGTAGTCCTTCGCCGTGAGGTACCGGGCGTATAGCAGAGGGTATATTCGGATATTGTAAAATCCACTTTTCCTTCTTGCAAATACCTTTCTTGACTGGAGGCACCATGCAGAAGTAACAATTGTTGACATGATCTGTTGGTTCCGTGCACACCAATGGCACTGCAAAAGGCATAGATTTCCTTTTCCGATTCAACCACTGGCGAAGGTTTGTTGCACAAGTATTGCAGCATATGTGTGGGGCCCAGCTCTTGGCCTGATCTCCAATCTTACAGCCAAAATAAAGGTAATAGGCTTTCCTAATCACGGCAGTTATAGCACGCTTTTGTGATGCAAAAGTCAATTCCCCACAAACATAACAAAAGTTATCTACACTGTTCACGCAATTACGAGGCATCTTTGTTCAAATTAGGCTGAAAAAAATTCAGTTTCAAAAGCAAACACTAAGAAGAGTTTGACAAGGGTGCACTGTATGACTTCCGCGAATGAACTGATGCTGTGGCGTAATATGTAGACGCCTGTGACACATCGACGCCTTGACTCTACTGCGCATGCGCGTAGTTATATTTTTTTTTATTTTAATGAATTAATGTAATTACATTGCATTTTAATAATTTTAAATTAGGTAAGGTTAAGGTAGGTTAGTATTCCATTTACATTAATATAAAAAACATTATGGGAAGCAATATGTTAAAATGATCCAATCTATTTTTTAATAAATAATTTACAAATACATAATGTAATAGATAAATTTAAAATTACATTTTATTGTATATATATATATATATATATATATATATATATATATATATATATATGTATACATTTGCATTAATTTATTAAAATAAAAAATATAACTACGAGCATGCGCAGTAGAATCAATGCGTCGATGTGTCACAGGCGTCTACATATTATGCGACAGATGCAGTCCAGTTAGTAGGGTGCAGGGTTGCCTGATATCTTTATAAATAGAGCCAATTGGCAATTTTAGGCATCATTTTCGTATTCAGTGACCCAAAATTAGTAAAGATTGACTACTTTTATTTCCGAAGCATTTTGGCTGTAGACCAGTGTAATATTTATTTATGTTGCTGTTTTTTCCTTTCCAGTTTGGAGAAAATCCTTACGTGATTGAAAAATGGACACTTTATTCGAAATCAGCGACGTTGAACTATATAAATTTGTTATTAGTAAGAAAACAACTCTTACAAAGTTCTCATTCGCAGGCCTGTGTAATAATAAAGCAAATTTAAATAGAGATAAAAAGTTATTTTAATTAATTATGTTGAACAAATTAATATTTTTATTAAAAGTGATTCTTGCGTATATATATTAGTGGTGGACCGGATATCCGCGTCATATTTAACATCCGCATCCGCACTTCTGACTGCGGATGTTATGCGGATATTACCTCTAATAAATTATGGGTGCTACTGTAGTATGCGGTCTACCGTTAAGTTTCTACTGTAGTATGCGGTCTACTGTTAAGTTTCTACTGTAGTATGCGGTCTACCGTTAAGTTTCTACTGTAGTATGCGGTCTACCGTTCAAAGTATTTAAAAGGAATTGAAAATGAATTGAAAGGAATTATAATTTAATTTACACAATTAAGGAATTATTAAAGAAGTTAAACATACTACTACCGCATACTTAACGGTAGACCGCATACTACAGTACGCCCTTGATGATTGGTTAGGTTAAGTCGTGATATTTTCGTTAGTTTTAACGAAAATATCACGACTTAACCTAACCAATCGTCAAGGGCGTACAATTAACCTAATAATAAAATAATAAGAAGATAAGAAGCTATAATTAAACGGTAGACCGCCGAATCGTAGGTAGACCGCCGAATCGTAGGTAGACCGCATACTACAGTAGCACCAATTATCCAATTTACAATTAAATTAGCTTATAAAGTAGCTTATAAGGCCCAGTCATGCACATTTCATGTAAAGTATTAATTACACTGGGGAACAAATTTCAACTTTTTGTCTATTGAATTAGATTTGACAGTTAGTTCTAGGTAATTTGGGTGCGCTGAGCACGAACTTTTACTCGGTTTTGCTCTATCAGGTCCTGATTTTGCTCAACACCCCTCCTCTTTCGTCGTATTCATAAAAAGGTTTTTTTCTCAATACTCGCTAAGTCTTTTTGCAGTTACACATTATGCAACTAGGTTTTTATCTAGGTATTTGTACCTATTGTTATGGTATTGTTGTATTATGTATATTTTTATATGTAACACCCTAAAAATATTTTTAATTTTGTCATTTTTAACCCATTTTAATATTAGTAAATTAAGCTAAAAATATCATAGAATTCTAAAATTTTCTCGAGCGTTCCTGTTCTCTGTAGAGTATTCTAGAGGGACAACTAAAATATATAAAAGCGACTCGTTTCCAGAGTTAATCAGTCAATTCAATCAGTCAGTCAGTCAGTCAGTCAGTTGAGTTAGTTAATTAAGTTTGGGCATTAACATAATTTTGAATTGGCATATGATTTAGTGAGTAATTTTGTCATCGTGATTTAATATAGTTCATTTAATTAGACGTAATTTATATTGTACCTACTCATCCGTGTTTCTAGTTTAATTTCATAGATTGTAAGTACCTATTTCATAATAAGTACCTATTTAAACTAATTTTTGTGTTTATATTTCAGATTTTCTTAAATTTATATGAATTAAGGGCTTTAAATACCTTTACAAATTGGCAAAACAATCAAGCAATATGTCATCAAGCACTAGAAAGTTCAAATGCAAAAACAACCCTGATTCCTTCTGTTATATATGTGGAAATTTTACACTTCCACATCAACGAGCAAATATAACTGACTTCGTAAAAAGAGCTTACTTAGCTTATTTTGGCATAAAACTGGGGGACCAAGATAAATCGTGGGCTCCACATAAAGCCTGCACTATATGCATAGAAAGACTGCGACATTGGACGAAGGGTTCGGATTCAAAAATACCTTTTGGAGTTCCGATGGTAAGTTTATGATTTCATAAAACTACGTAATTTAATCACTAGTATACTGTAACTTACCTAAATGTAATTGTAACTTAGGTACATAAACAAAAATTTACAGAAAATGTTTATAAGAATCTCAAATATTGCATAAGGTTGAAACACATAGAAATGTTAAATGTTTGGGTGATAACTTTTGATAAAATTCATAAAAACAAGTCTCTCGTCGCTTTTGTTAACGCTTTACAATTTTTTTTCCATATCAGGTGTGGCGAGAGCCTACTAACCACGAGACCGATTGCTACCTTTGCTTTGTCAAGACTTCGGGCTTCACTAAGAAAAATAAACATTGTATCGAGTACCCAAATTTCGACACCGCGATACGACCTGTGCTACATTCAAATGAGATCCCCATTCCAAAATTTAAGGGTCTGCCAACTCAAGAATTAGTTGAAGATGTTCCTGAAAATATTGTTATGCACTTTGAGGAGTCAGACACCGATTTTGACCCCAGCGTATTTGAAAGTCAAAACGATCCGCAAAAGTTTAACCAGGCCGAGTTGAATGATCTTGTAAGGGATCTAAATTTGCCAAAAAAGGCTGCGGAAATTTTAGCTTCAAGACTTAAAGAGAAAAACTTGCTTACTTCAAACACATACATTTCATTTTACAGAAAAAGAGAAGAAGAACTTGTTAAATATTTTAGAACAGAGGATAGTTTAGTATATTGCTGCGACATAGTTGGTTTGTTAAAGAAGATGGGGGTTGAGTCTTACGATGCAAATGATTGGCGCTTGTTTTTAGACAGTTCGAAAAGAAGTCTTAAGTGTGTGTTGTTGCATAATGGCAATCTATACGGCTCGATACCGATTGGGCACTCAACAAAATTAAAAGAAAAGTATGAACATATAGAAAAGGTTTTAAATCTTATCAAATATAGGGAGCACGAGTGGATCATATGTGTTGACTTAAAAATGGTTAATTTTCTGCTAGGACAACAAGGAGGGTATACTAAATATCCCTGCTTCCTTTGCTTATGGGACAGCAGAGCCAAGGAAGAACATTATTTCAAACAAATCTGGCCAGCACGAACATCACTTACTGTCGGAGAAAAAAACGTAATTAATCCACCTTTAGTGAGCAGAGATAAAATCATATTTCCTCCTCTGCATATAAAACTAGGCCTCATTAAACAATATGTAAAAGCTTTAGATACGAACGGCGAGTGTTTCAAATACATAACTTCAAAATTTCCAAGTTTAAGTTATGAAAAAATCAAGGCGGGAATTTTCGACAGTCCACAAATAAGAACAATGATTAAAGACAGCAGTTTTCCTAATGTCATGAATGAACGCGAAAAAAATGGCTGGTTCTCATTCGTGGACTTGATAGAAAACTTTTTAGGCAATTATAGGGCAGATAACTACGAAGAAATCGTAAAAAAACTTTTAAGGGACTACAAAGAGTTAGGTTGCAATATGAGCATAAAAATGCATTTTTTGAATAGCCATCTTGACCAATTTCCAAGTAATTTAGGTGATGTAAGTGACGAACAAGGGGAGAGATTCCACCAAGATATAAAAATTATGGAGGAACGGTACCAAGGCCGCTGGGATTCCCACATGATGGCTGATTACTGCTGGTGCTTGAAAAGAGACCTGCCATCAACAAGCAAATACGCTAGAAAGTCTTACAAAAGAAAATTTTTGCCACAGTGAAAGCTTCATATCTGTTTGTTTTTTTATTTTAAGTCATTTCTATCGTTATAATGTAATTTTACTGTAGTTTGAACTGCTTGTATTCATGAAACTTGAAAAAAAATTTAACACATGACTTAATTTTTTAGTCCTAATTTGAAAAATCTGGAAAATGGCACATAGGCTGTCGACAAGAATCAGGACCTGATAGAGCCAAACCGAGTTGAAATTCGTATTCAGCGCACCCAAATTACCTAGAATCAAGTGTCAGATATCATTCAATAAAATACGTGTTGCCCAGTGTTATTAATGAACAAACAAATATATAAACCTCAAAATATAAATACCAGGTAACACAGAAAATTGAATGAAACGTGTTTCATTGAATTTTCTGTGGCTGAAACTCTTGAAAAAGTTATTATTTTTATCATAATGAAAACATTAATATTAATTTTAATTCTTATGCATTGCCTGCCATAATAGTAATATCACGAAATTTGAAAAATTATGTCATATATTCATAAGTCTATATTATATTGATAGAGTAACTAAATATCCGCATCCTCATCCACGGATATTGAAATAAAAAATCCGCATCCGCATGCGCAGATGTTGAAAACTGACATCCGGTCCACCACTAATATATATATATATATATTATATATATATATATATATTATATATATATATGATGAATAAAACCACGAAGGAAAAAAAAACACAAAGGGGTGCTCAAGCGCTTTCGTCTAATGACATGCGAAATGCATGCGAAATGTTGAACGTTCACTTATTAATTTGAAAAATCTGCGGAGTGCTTAAACGGATATTGATAAAGACACGCCCATAAAGGTATCACTGTCCAATCAGGAAGTCCTTGAGCTTGTGATTGTTGTACACCTCTTCGTCACTCGAAATGGGTCAATGACCCCCCCCCCCCCTGCGCATATAAAAGGGGTCCAATTTCAGCTCGACACCATATTAGCTGATATTTTCCGGTGAATAACCACGTATTGCTATTGAAAATGAATACAGATGTCAAACAGAAATCTTTTCGTCACCCGACGTATACGAAGTTGGAGATATTACGTAAGTTACATTTGCGAAGTGAAGAGTATATACACATGTTTATATATCCCCCATCCCCCAGAGTAACGGACAATACTTTCCCTCACTCAGCTTGAGTCAACCCCCACCCAATACTTCCCATAATACCCTTTTTGAGTCAATTTTGTGCGCCAGCGGCTACCCTCTCTCAGTAACATGGAAATGGTAAATAAATTCCTGCAACTCTGTGGTATCTGCAATGATGCAACAGATGAGACAAAGGCGATGAGGTACAATCTTTGTCAGCTGCTTTTTTATTTTAGATGCCTAGAATGAGAAGATGAAAAAATCTCGCTTGTAACGAACGCGAGGCAACTTAATGGGATAAAAATTTTCTGTGAAAACTACATGACCGAATCAAATACCGTCACACAACGAGGCCAAAACCATGCAGTCGAAAGGGAGTATAAAGACAACAGATAGTATAAGAGCAACGCAGGACATTAACACAAACAGCACAAATAGGAAAAGACAAGAGTGCAATCAAGAAAAAAGAGTGAAACTGTCCCCCAATAAGGAGCAAAAAACAAAGGCCCCGGGTAAATATTTGCAAGGAATTATATGGAGCTATTATATAAAAGATAATTGCAGATATAAAAGAGGACATTGTACGTGTGAACATCTTCCAATATGCAATTTCTTCTATAATAATGGCCATTGTAAATGTGGAGACATGCAAATTCTATCACCTGGACATCTGCAGGACTTAACGGAAAATATGGAACCTGGAAATACGGAAAAAAATGCTACTAGCAACATCTCCCGACGGACCCAAAGAACAAAGGACAAAGTTTAAATGACAATAGGAATAACAATAACGATAGGAATAACAATAGGAACACAATAAGCGAACAAAATAATTTTTTCAACATCGCAGACACGATACGGCTGCTAAATGTCATCCAACGCCTGCAGTTGACACAGCTGGAAACCCCCGAGCCAAACCGCTTCCGGGCAAGAATCTACCAGAACAGGTAGGCGGAAACGGATCTATCTCGGAGGATCATAGGACAACGGAACAAGCAATACCGAAGGAAAACGAACTTAAAATGCACAAGGGGCAAGGAAAAGCAAAGAAACATAAATATTGTCCTGGCTAAAATTCAAGGAATAAGACCAAACCAATCACTCAGAAACATTTCGTACCTGAGAAGATTTATGGACGAAACAAGGGCGGACATCGCATGCTTCACATAAACTCATCTTAAGGATTGCCAAGAAAATTGTGAAAACTGCGAACATGGTGTTGATAAGAAAAAGATAAATATAGAGGGTTTCAACTTACTAAGAGCTGTTAGAACAACGGGACGAAAGGTGGCTGTACTAGATATGTTCAGAAAGGTCATAGGACATAGACGATAATAAGTAAATCAAACAGCTTTGTTGAACTCCTAGCAGTGAAAATAGAAAAACTAAACGTGATACTAATAGTCATCTATAACCCTCCAAACACCCCAACCGAAAAATTCGCAGTAGCCATTGATGACATCAGAAAGCTAATAAAGGCAATAAACTCTCCATCCCTCAATATAATGATCTGCGGAGACTTTAACTTCCCTTTTATAAAATACAAAAAGGTGGATAGGAATATATATATATATATATGTGTACACCCCAGAACAAGGGGTGCACAAGAGAAGACCAAGAGCAAGCAAAAATGTTGAGCGTTCTCACAAATGAGTTTATGCTGACACAGGAGATAACAGAAAATACCAGAAAAAATAACTGCCTAGATCTGGTATTCACGAATAACACGAACTTGATTGCTGATATAAAAATAACCGCAGCCATTATCTCAGACCACAACTTAATCGAGATATCAACAAATATGACGACAACATTAAAAGACAATGCACATATTGAGGAAAGAAGCAAATTTGGGGCCTTTAACTTAAACTCGAAGACTATAAATTGGGAAGCAATTAGATCGCACATGGCCCAAATAGAGTGGAGAACAGTTTTAGAGAATAAAACAACTGAAGAAATGCTAACAACCTTGGAAGAAAAACGCTGATAATTTTAGAAAAATATGCTCCGAAATCATAGCCAAAAGGAAAGAGGAGCTGGCTAGAAAGGCAAAAGAGAAGAATATTCCGCAAAAGAAAGAGTGTGGAGGCGAAATTAGCCAATTGTGGAGATAATGCCAGGAAAGTAATACAAGAAAAACTGAAGGGTATCGATAGGGAAATACAATCCCTGATTAAGGACCATACAGAGAGGGAGGAGAAAAAGGCGGTAGAAGTAATAAAGAAAAATCAAAAATACTTCTTTAGCTATGCGAAAAGGGAACCAAAAATTCGCGCCACTATTGGACCCTTAAGGAAGATAAATAATGAACTAACCGACGATCCAAAAGAAATATCTGAAACATTGAGAGCCCAGTATGCATCAGTTTTTACTACCTGTAAAAGTGACAAAGCGATACCTGACATAGATGCATTCTTTGAAGAGAAATTGCAAGGAGAGTGTATAAAAGACTTTGATTTTACCCCAGAAGATGTAGCGAGAGCCATAGGACAAATGAAACCACATTCAGCTCAGGTCCGGACAATTGAAACGTATTATTGATTAAAAACTATAAAAATGAAATACCTACACCTTTATACTGGATATGGAGAAGATCCATCGACACGGGAAATACCCAGCATCTTGAAAAGAGCAAACATTGTCTCTATATACTGTATGAAGGAGAGGACAGATCTCAAGCAAAGAACTATAGACCAGTGTCATTGACGTCCCGCCTCACCAAAGTATTTGAAAAAATATTTAGAGAGAAAATTTATGATTTCTTGGAGACATTGGAAAGATTCAACGAAAATCAGCACGGATTCCGATGAGATAGATCATGCCTCTCACAACTAATAGAGCACTACAACAATATCCTAGATGCACTGGAAGACAATGACAACTACGATGTCATATACACAGATTTTTCTAAGTTTTCGACAAATGTGATCACAGTATAATAGCACATAAAATGCAATATATGGGAATAACAGGCAAAGTGGGAAAATGGGTCTAAAACTTCCTCAGAGAACGTCTACAGGTCGTCAAAATTCAAGGTATATCATCATCAGAATCGGAAGTACGCAGCTCAGTACCACAAGGGACAGTACTGGCCCCACTCCTGTTCATTATCATGCTAACAGATATAGACAGCGGAGTAAACATCAACAGCATATTGAATACAGTAACATCCTTTGCAGACGATACAAAGATCAGCAGAAAAATCAGCGATATGAATGAAATGGAGGCCTTGCAGAGGGACACGAACAAAATATACAAATAGTCAGAAGACAACAACATGACATTTAACACCGAGAAATTTCAGCTCTTGAGATATGGGAGAAATGAGGAACTTTGACTGCATATTATGCTCCAGATAGACAGGAAATTCAGAGAAGCACGAAAGCGATAAATCATAATGACCGGTAATAATCGGTAATAATAATTATGGGTATAAATGACCAATAATGCGAAATTCGAAACACAAAATCAAAGAGGATAAATAAAGCGAAAAGAGTCTCGGGACAGGTACTAAGAACGTTCAAAAGAAGGGGCAATACAGTAATGATTCCCCTGCTAAAAACACTGATTATACCAAAACATGAATACTGCTCAGTTTTGACGTCTCCATTAAAAAGGGAAGAAACTAATCAACCAGAAGAAACGCAGAGACATTTCACAGCCTAGATTGATGGCTGCAAAGAACTCAACTATTGGGAAAGAATATATACACTAAATCTGTACTCCCTGGAAAGAAGACAACCAAACCAAATAGCTTGGTTGTCAGGGGGCCAAGAATTTTTAACCAGCTTCCAAAGGACCTCAGAAACGTTACAGGGGGTCAAAGTTGAAGTCTTCAAGAGAAGGCTAGATGCCTGGCTCAGGACGGTACCAGATGATCTGGGTGAACCTGGCTATGTACGGTGGAGAGGTCAAGAAAGCAACTCTCTCCTCCACCAACCAAACCTAGAGGCGGGGCCACCAGCTTGACCTTCGTGTGAAGAGAGACTAACGCACGGAACAGGAACGAGGTTAACGAGGTATATATACATATATACACACACACACACACACACATATATATATACACATATATATATATATATGTATGTGTGTGTATATATATATATATATATATATATATATATATATGATGAATAAAACCACGAAGGGAAAAGAAACACAAAGTCGTGCTCAAGCGCTTTCGTCTAATGACATCCTCAGGAACACTGGAGTGAAAGGACAGTTCAAGGCAATATATAGGTTACAAAAATAAACACATTATATATATATATATATAGTAAATATAGAAAAAATTGTGGGAGGAGCAAACACATTTGTATGGGAAAATGACACTTTTAGCACTTTGGCCGACATTCAATATAAATTCAAATGGCTTGTTTATGAAACAGGTCACAAAAGAATAAAGAAATAAAAATAAATATAAATATAAATTGAGAAAAAAAAAAAAATTACAAAATAATGCCTAAGTGATATATATGTCACAGCCTAAATAACCATAAAGAAATAAACCAACAGATAAAAAACCAAAAATTGTAAGTGGAGTCTAAAATTCAAGCTCAAAAGGGAAGTTTACAATCAATTTAATAGATGATGCCAAATTGATATATATGTCACAAAGAAATAAAGAAATAAACCAAAAAAAAAAAAAAATAATAATAATAAATTGAAAAATAATTTTTAAGAGAGGCACACCAATTTATAAGGGAAAAATTACCAAAGGTTTTTTAGTTATTGTCCGAATCATGCATACTATGGTCACAAACGAATAAAAAAGTACAAGTAAATATAAATTGGAAAACAAAATGATACCTAGATGATATATAAAGAACTATAAAAATATATACAACACATATAAGGTATATATACGAAATATAAACGCAATATATAAAGTATATATATATATATGCATAAGGGAAAAAATTACCAAAGGTTTTTATAATTATTGTCTGAAAAATCGGTAGGTCACAAAAGAATAAAGAAATAAAAATAAATATAAATTGGAAAAATTACAAATAATACAACTACACATGCTTCTCCTGGAATATGAAATCTGTGTGTAGGCGTCCGAAGCATTTGCATATCTTTTTATAATTTTCAAATTTGTCCTTTATACTGCTTTCATCTTTAGCTTGATAATAACATTCGGTAGTTAAAAAGGTATCCTTCGCTTCTTTTGAAAAGTTGAGAACATTTTCCAGATAGGCTCGTTGGTGGTAGTAGCCAGATCTTGCCGAGATGTTGATCTAATTTAAATACATGTCGCACTGACTGAATATGGAGTGTAAAAAGTTTGCTTCTGGGAATACAATGTATTTGTCTTCGCAATCCGTTCCACCTGAATGTGCTATTTGTAGTTTAGCGTATATGTGCACACAGGTTGGATCAAAAAAGTAAGGGCCTGAGCTAGGGTTCACGAACTCTCTTGGAGCACTCGGAGAGCTAATGGTGTTTAACGGATTAATTGTAATAAATTCACTGTGTTCAATAGAAATTTGAGTTGGGGGCATGTCAAAGAGAGCCAGCTCCGATTTACAACATTGTGAACTACACGAATGGATGAAACGCGCAATGGCTAGCCAGATATAGTGACAGCTCTCTCGACAAATAGTAAACAGCCTATGATTCATGAGAGCAATGTCCTCAGCTTACAAAAATTATCAACCATAGGTTTCCTTTGCTTAGAACACTTCTTTTTTGATGTCCTTTTACGTTTAACTCCACGTGCTGGTAATCCCTTCTTCTTCTTCTTCCGGACAGGCCTCTTCTTCCCGCCACCACGCATTTTTCTCTTTGCGTCTTTGATGATTTCAGCCCGTGTACGCTTTAAGTGCATTTTTAGAGCTTCTTTAGGCTTAGACCCCGGCATTATGTCTTCTACCATGTGTTAAGACCTGATTGTAACGCTTTTCTGCGAGATATCGGGCACCACTCTTCAGCAAGGGGACAGCCGTGCGCAGTATGGTTGAAAAAATGGATCCAATCCCACTCCCGCGCTGGTATCTCATCCCTCGATAGACTGTGAAATGCCTACGGGTCATTATATCATAGTACGAAGAAAGTGCAGCTTCACTGTTAAGCTCCCGTCACCGAATGGAAAACTTTTTCCCTCAATCGTTCTTGTATATATTGAGATATTCGTTAGTAGGTTAGTTGCGACATTGACATAGTGAGACTTGTCATATGTAAGGCTTAAGCTCCTTCCTCTATGATTGGATATGTGAGTGATACGCGGCAGGCGCGCCTGGATATCCCCAACAAACTGATGTTCCACGATATTGCTGTAAATATAGCATATGTCTGGGGGAGGGTAGCCATCGTTCAATTTCTCCAATTTCAGCTGATACATTAATCTGCACAAGTCCCTCTTTGGAGGGCTACTCCATATCGGCCCTAGGTTATAATTTAACAGCCTTTTGTCTTTAATATTTCTGTTAGTCTCTGATTTTAGAGTCAGAGTATGTGCCGGGGTATCTTTGTTTACGATCTCGTATACTCAATCATCCGTAAAGTTTGACCTTTTCAAACTACCATTTAAGTCTCTCACAACATCCTCGGCTGCGCCATAATGACCCAGGGCTAGTGTTACTACTGTAGTGTAGTAATGTCTCCCCAATCGGGGCGCATGGTTTCGTCTCGAGTTACGCTGGCCTTTTCACACTCATAACGGTTTCTAAGAACCGTAAAAACGGATTTTTTATTATCAATACTTAAAAATTTGGTAGCCAATTGAATTTCGCATATTCCTACCTCATATGATTCACGCCCCAATTCGATGGGGCCGTGAAGTTCTGTTACAAAGTTGGCCAGAGTGATGCCTGGATATACAGACAGAGAAGAAGAGGACGGGAATGTGACGTAGAAGTGGTTAGGCGCCATGTTGCATACTATTTAAGCTTCATCATTGCATCAGCCTTAATATAGCCATTTCACCAGGTACATTTTTCTCTTTCCTGAACCTTTGCTGCCTAAAATGTTTTCAATTTTAAACGCATTTTTTCCTAAATTAAATGCCACTTTCTGCAGTTCCTCGCCGTAAAAGCCCCTTGCAATTTTTTCCCCATTCAAATCTTCATTGTAAAACAGCATTATCTCGTCTTTAGGTCTTTAGGTCTCACGAGTTCAACTTTGCTCAAATCCCTTCGCGAATTTATTAACCGAACGCGACAGCCTTATATAATCATTGATTTGGAAAGCACAGAGTGTAGTGGCACTCTACGAATATCTTTTCTCACATCACGGTCTGTATGCGTGCCTCCCTAAAATTTCATCATGTGTTGTACCAATCGCACGATGGTGTGAACAGTTGTAAGACGAGGCCAGCGAATCCAGAATATCTATATACCTGTATGTGTTTTTATGTGTGAAATAGGGATGCATTCGATCCCTTATGGTACATTCAACTCTTTCAGCTAAAGATGCTTTATGTATAGAATTGCTAGTGTAGTAACTGATATTAAACTTTGTCAGCATGTTCTGAAAAGCTCGGCCTATAAAATCTTTCCCCATATCCGTGCAAAAATAACCAGGAATCCTGTTTTCTTTCAATATCAGTGTTTGGGTGGCTTTAGCAACTGTTTCAGGCGATTTATTTTTCAGGAGAATTAACCACAAATATCTGGAGAATATATCTGTTATGAATACGGTAGCCACCATTGTACACCGAATATCTCTACATGTCTGTTAAATCCGCCTGCCAAATAGAATCAATCGAGGCTGCTGTTGTCTTGGTTGTTTTAAACCTTTTTCTCACCCGCTTATGAAGTGTATAAGCATCCTGCTACTGTAAAAACCTCTCAACATCTTTTTTCCCTACTCCCTCATTATAAACGCCTCTGTACAGTCTATTTACGCCGCCATAGGAGGTTAAGCTAGAAATGTCATAATAACGTTTTCTTAATATGTTCGCCATTTGCATATTTTAGAGGCACGCGGGGAGGGTTGGCCGTTGTTGTTTGGTCTCTTATTTCTCCCCTTCAGAGATGCTACCGCTGCGGGCGAAAGCGTGCTCAGGTGTAGTACATGCGAGACTTGCCCCAAGTCTTTTAACCTGTTCAGATTACCTATCAATGTTTTGGGGACATTTATTTGCTGTAGTCTTGCTTTAGTATGTTTCTATCCTGCTGGTGAGGGCCTTTCCCACTTTCTCATCAAGTCATGGACGATGTCAACAATGTTCGAACCCGGTACCTTGTTCCTTCTACAAGAATCTCACTATTGGTTCACTCAATAGATTATAAAGACTTAAACCTTTATTCCTCAATGTATGTGGGAGACTGTCTTTTAATACATGCTCGATATGTTGTGGGGTCGCCCCGTTGTTCTTTGACTGTTCGTCTCTAGCATCGACCCAGGTCCTATGCCTCCATGCTCAACGCCGTTGCGCTGTGCTTAATAACCACGGGGATCTCTGTCGGATTCTTATAATTTTCATATTCATGAAGAAATTTCTGCACAGCTTCTTGATATAAGATTCTTTTCTCATCAGGTGACTTTTCACTGTTTAATAGGTCTAACAATTAGCTTTCCATTCTTTTAAGCCTGCTTTTACCGGTTCAAGAACCGTATCTGGACTCTTTGAGTTTGTAGTGAAGCATCCACCTCGTGTGGAATTACGATTACTTTCTTCATTATATTAAACTAGTCAGTAAAGTCCCCAAAACTGAAAATAAGATGGGGAGGAATGAACCCCCTCTTTGTACAATAATTCGTTTTTTCTTACCCAAAGTATGACTTTTACGAGCCAGTGTGCGTATTGTGTTCGTGTAACAGCATAGGCGAGCCTTCTGAGGGGGTTTCATTGGTACATTACATTTTATAACGTTAAGACAAATTTCACAGATGCATTTTAAAAAGTCGGAGTCAATATTTTTAACAAACAGCTGTTACAGTCCCCGTGGCAGTCGATGATAGATTTTTACTAATTCACGGTATTTCTTTAGCCTCTTTGTCATTCTGGAATATACACCGTTTCAGGCTCGTCTGGGAATATATTCGTTCTTAGAAGCACCCTAAACGTGTTTCGCGGGTGAAGGTCACAAAACAAATATCCATAACGCTGACTTGTAGCTTCTTTATAAACTTCCAAAAACTCCTTACGTTGATTTGGGAACATTTGATTGGCTAATACCCCAATTTGTGATACATCACTACGTTTTGCGAATTAGACTAGATATTGTGTATTTAGCGACACATCGCGAATGTATCTATTTTTGAAAAATACATTCTGATTGATGAAGAATACGCTTATGTTAAGATGGTGGAAGAACACTGTAAATGTCTCGGCAAAAGTTTTATCCATTTCTAACATGAGAGCGTCATTTTCCTTTAACGAATTAACGTCATATCCATCTTTGTGAAACAAAATATCATCTTGGTATTCGTTGAATACTGACTGGTATGTCGAATAGCACCGGATGACTTTATTCACAATTTTGAGAACATATTCCCCTTATCTTTAATGATTTTAACAGAGGTTTAGTTCTAAATGTACGGAACAATACGAATGTTGTGCTTTGGAAACAACAAATCGTTCCTTCGGATCTAGCTTTTGAAATCTCTTACAATCGCAGACTCCTTGAGAAAATGTAGATCAATTTTGGTCTCCACACTTTGGGTAGGAATTGTAAATAGACTAGAAATCGTTAAAATATGAACAGCGATGATGGAAGTAAAACTGAGAAACGAAGGGCGGACAAGTAAAACTTCTGTAAAGTACAGTACGTTGGAAATTTGACAGTACATTTATATAAGGATAAATTATTTGTTCACAGTGATTAACAATTCTGTATACGATAATTGTGCTATATTTCAATGACTGATTCTTAGCAATGAGGAATGGTTTATACAGTATAAGCGTTAAGTGAATACAATAATGACAAGAAACACTAATTTAGATAGGCTAAGAAGATATGTGGCAGTGAACGCACAATAATAAGTAATTAAGCCCAATAATAACTGAGGTAATGAAAGTACGGTGTTGGTACAATAAACGGATTAGGCAAGTAAAATAAATACATAAATGAGCAAATGAACAAGCGGATACAAATACTGCAAGATAATTGAATACGGTAAAATAATTGAACAGGCATATCGCAGTCGTAATGGGAGAGTTAGCTAGCCGGTTGTTTGTGAACATTTTCAAGATAGCCTATTCGCTAGGCTGAGGTTACACTATGTAGGCTACGCGGGAGTTGCTCAAAACGAAGACAAAGGTAGGCTTGTGGCCTCGGAGAAGGTTTACAGACCTGGGCATCGATGTAGATGGGTCTGAATGCGGACTGGCCTTACCAGCGAGAGGATGAGTGTTGAGGGTCGGTTGAGGCTTGTTAAAAAGGGGAGACGGAAATCCTGCCAGCGGAAATCCTGCAGAAGCGATGTTGCTTCTTGCTAGATGAAATTGTAGAGGGTCCTACTTGATGACAGACTTCGTGTATGCTCGACCGGAGCCTTGAAGGAACGGCGGGCCGCTCTCTGGCGCAGGCTGGAGAGCGGGTGGTGTTACTGACGAAGGAGCCGTGGGCGAGATGTGATGACAAAAACGAGATAATGGCATGTGACTGTGATTTGAGAAAGAACTCGCATTTTATAGGCCTTGATGACGTCCTCTGGTAGGCATTTCGGGAAATACCACAAAATCTGTGTTTCCTCCGTGGGCCTGTTTCATGCCCACGTGTTTGAGTTTTATAGCCTTTGTTTTGATTCCATGATGTTTGAAAACGGCGAGGAAAGGAATTTCCGGTCGGTCTCTACACATATTACTAAGGAAACATAAATGAATAATTCAATATAAATTCAAGAAGGGGATATATATTAACAAGGGGAATGTCAATGACGTGAATAAAACAACGTTCTTGTATATTCTATAAATAAAAACCATAATACATGATGACAGTCTTCATGATCTCGGCAAGCCTGTAATCCTCTATTTAACTGACATTTCAATGCATAAACACTGTAACACATAACATGCAATGCAACAACACGTATTAAGCATTGTCAGCATGTTCAATTTACCCTCTCCCAGATAAAACATATTGGTTGAATGCAACTTAACACGTAAATGGTAGTTATCAGCTTAAAAGGAAGCCAATATATTGCATCGTCGTGTGTCTCACACACTTGCAAGAGTACTACCTGAGTTTTCTATATTATGGTTTTACCTAAAAGCATCGTTAGAATTGCCAACTGAACGATAGATAAGCGAAAATATCCACTAGCCCATGCGTCATTGTTTTCTACCGAGGTTCAACGAAAAAACATTAAGGGTTGTGAGATGTTGTGTAATAAATATTTAACATAACATACTGAAGCCCAGTAGTTCAGAATATATAGACGGAGTTAAGTTGGAATGAAAATAAAGGGGTATTTTGTAACAAGCAGTGAATAATGTATTATATTTGTTCGTAACGATATGTAACTGATTTATTACATAGTTTTCCATCATTTTGCTTACAAAACGAAGGGGAATACAATGGATCGAGAATATCTGGGTTCCACAATATCTTACATGTTGCTTACAGGGTCCCTCGACCTAGAAAAGGTTGAAAAACACTGCCACAGATATATGCTACACTTTGTAAGTATGTGATCGTCTGTGTAGCACAGCGGGTCCCAAAATGGGGGGTAACTACCCCCAATGGGGTAATTTTGACATTTCCCGGGGTTAAAAAGGAATTCCTGAAAATTGTTTTTCTATTGTTCGTTTTGTGAAAAAATTGTTTTTTCGAGTTAGACCGTTTAGGTCGTGGTCGCAGTATTACAAAACACGAACGGCTAAACCACGAGGAGAATTATAGAGACTTTCCGAGACTGACATGGTGTGTTCATAGTAGCGCGTTGGCTAAAGAAAAGCTAAAAACTTAATTTCTACCTCCAGAACCTAGTTTAATCTAGATTCTGTGCAGGCACTGTATGTCAAATCCACAATCAACATCCTTATTAACGACATTAAATGAATTAGTACATATTTAATACGCAGCCATGCTATCTAAAAAAAGAGGCCATTCACTTATTACGCCCTGAAAAGCAGTGACTCACCTGAACTGAAAGCAGAATTCCTAAAAATGCGGAAGTATCTTTTGCTTGCTAAAGAGGTAAAGAAAGTGCTGGTGCCTTTTGCGACAAGTTATCGTTGTGAAGCAGGCTTTTCAGCAATGATGGTCATGAAGAACAAGCTTGCGAAATCGGCTGCACATTGAAGGCGAATTACGCTACGCCTTGAGCGAAACTGAACCCACAATTTAGGCGTTAGTTCAGCAGAAACAGTTACATCCCCAATTCACACAGCACGGATCTTCACACGTTGGTTCTCTGAGCAAAGAAATATCGATCTTCTGGATTAGCCAAGTAAGGGTTGTGATATGAATCTCATCGAGAATATATGGGCCAATATTGGAAATGTGTGGGAACCAGCGGAGGAACGAACAACGGACCAGCTTTTACAACACACATTTAGTGAGTGGGAGGTGCTGAGGAGGAATCAACAGCTGGTATATAATTGTAGAGACCGACCGGAAATTCCTTTCCTCGCCGTTCGCAAACATCTGTGAATCACCAGAGAACAATAAAAATACACGTTGATTCAAGGGGAAAGAAACAAATTGTTTGGGTTTTTTCCCAAAAAGAAAGCCCCCGAAAAACTGCATCTTCCGAGCCTATATAAGCCCGAGTTCACTAAAAATCGCTCTCACTCTGCTCGTTGCTCCTTCTCGTGAATCTCTACTTTCACGTAGCGCCGTTCGACCTCAGCTGGCGTCAGTCCTTCAAGCAACAGTTCACCAATACACGAAGTGAATCACCACTTGAGGCGACCTACATTTTCATCCCGCCAGAAGCAAACATCGTTCTACTGGCGTCATCCTTCTGGCCCTGGCTTCAGTCGTCCTTCACCACAATTCGATCGGCGCCCTTTCAACAAGTCCATCAATGGGCCCTCAACACATCCTCCTGCGGGTAGGTCTGTACGTCCTCAGACCATCTCCGTCGAAACGCAGTACGGTCAACCTTCAAGTCGGCTCTCTTCAGTCTTCAGAGTTATCTCCGTTGAAATCGCAGGTCGGTAAGCCTCTTGTAGGCCCTCACTCGGCCTACAGTGTTTTGTTACATCGTGCTAGACTATTCAGGATTCAAAGCTGAAAAGTCCACAAACTCTGCCTAATCGAGTAGGCCCTAAAGTGTACCCAAACAACCGGCAAACTAACTTTCCTATTACGACTACAGTAGGCCTGTTCAATTATTTTATCATATTCAATTATCTTACCATATTTGTACCCGCTTGTTTAATTGCTCATTTATGTATTTATTTTTACTTGCCTAGTCCGTTTACTGTACCAACACTATATTTTCATTACCTCAGTTATTGTTGGCTTAATTACTTATTATTGTATGTTCACTGCTGCATAACTCATTAACCTACCTAAATTAGTGTTTCTTGTCATTATTGTATTCACGTAAGGCTTATACTGTATACATTATCTCTCATTGCTAATAATTTAATCAGTCATTACCGTATACCATATGCCGTTAATCGCTGTTAACAAATAATTCATTTATTTTTCTAATTAAACACAAAACAACAAAGTAATTTCTCTCTCCTTATTAAATATTGTTGGTTTGGGCTGTGTCCCGAACTGGTGACCCTAATTATTCATTTCAATTTAATTCATAAATTATAGTAAGCCTACTTTCAAGGCCACATGAAATTGGTGATCCGTAGGCCACTATATAATCGTGTTGCTTCTGTACCACATCGACTGCAGGAAGTCATAGACAACAACGGTGGCTGGACAAAATATTAAATTTGTTGTGTTCATGTATAAAATATATCTCAGCTGCAATGGTAATTAATTAATTATGAATGCGTAACACCTTTGCAAAATTGTCAAATATCATCGTTTAAATGGCTCTATGTTTATTGATATGAATCACTGTAATAGTTTTATTTTCTGTAATTCTCTCCTTTCAGGTAAAAGACCGCCAAGAGTCACAGCTGCAGTGGTTCAACATTTAAGTTGTAACATGGAACTTATTAATACAAAAAAATTATATGTATTTATGATGTTGCCTCAATACAAAACATTCTTCGTTTCTAAATAATATTTCTCTCAGTGAGTGTTTATTACTATCGTTTATTACTGTTTATTACTGTTTATTACTATCTCATCGTTTATTACTACATGAGTGTTGCTGATGTAGAAATAGCATTTGCTCCCGATATAACAATGCCATACCAGTAGTATCCATTCAGCTGTCGTCCATTTGCCAATTGGAAGATATTCTAAGCAGTGAAGTATGAAACCTACAGATACCCATCAGTCTGGTAATGTTATAATGTTATTAAAATTTAATATTTATCAAAACATTGTTTTTCATTCATAAACCGCTTATATATGTATTTATATATATATATCAGGCTTTTGCTCTGTCTTTGTTGTAACACAAAATAATATCTGAATCTATGTTCAGTATTAAATATAAATAAATAAATAAATAAATGAATCAATTTGGAATTTGCTCAGGACGCAATAATGTTTACCAACGGCTTTGTTTTTATACAGTGAAACTTCAGTTCGTTCAGGCTTGCCAATACCATGAACACTGTCATCACGTCGGAAGGTTTTTTAGTTTTTACAAAACCATTTTTTATTCACTTCATTGTTAATATACAGGGTGTTCATAAAAGATCTGAACGATTTCAATCTTTATTAACGTGATAGCCCAATAACATACAAAGAAACAAGTTTGTCCATGTGACTACGCACAGTTAAAAGTTTTAAATACATGTTTAATAAACTTCAACATGTTCGCCATTGGTCTTCTGTACAACATCCAATTGATATTCAATTTCTCGCCATGTTTCTAACCATGCCAGCCAGCATCGCAGAGCATTTTTTAACCTAATGAGTGGGCGACATGAATGTCACCCACTGAAGAAAATTTGTCGCCGAGTAAATGAAATTTTAGGGTACTGGGCGACAAGGAATGTTCAAAATTTGTTAAAATAGAATTGTCTTGGGAGTTGTCTTGGGAGCATTGTCTTGGAAGCCATATAAATACATATAATACATGCACATATGCCACAATTAGAACTGTTTATCCTAAAAATAAATATGAAATTTACATTGAATAGTTATATATAGATAATGCTAGTGTTATTTCAGACCACACGGGGATGGTGGCCTGATTAGGGAACATCCGGATCCATAGTATCCTTAATAATCCAAGGGTGTGCTGGGACCGGTTAGGTCCGGTTCGCCCGAACCGGTTGTTAAATTTTGATTGGATCACCGAACCGTTTGTTTGTTTTTAACAAATATTTAACAGTCAGTAGAAATTTATATATGTACAGGGCTATTCAAAATCATTCATCCGATTTCAACTGAGAATACTTCCGTACCTATCAACCGTGCATCAACTGGGCATACACCACATGAAAGGGGAAATCTCCGAGCTTTACAAGATTACCGCGAGAGGGCTCCAAAGTTACGCCGTGGTCTAGCCTAGCAACAAACAGTCAGTGTGAAAATGGCGTCCGCACAGCAGAAGGCGCTTTGTGTGTTGCAGTTTTCGAGCTGTAAATCGGTAGTCACAGTGCAGCGTGAGTTTCGTCGACGTTAAGGATACTGTGTACGTGCCACCGTTGCCCACATCTTTGGATGAGCTCCGAACTCGCATTGTTACTGCCGTAGAGTCAGTGACAACGGACATGCTGGAGCGAGTATGGGAGGAATTCGACTATCGTGTCGACGTTGCTCGTGTAACTAGGGGAAGTCACATAGAGCATTTATGAGGTGAGAGACAAACTTTAGACAGTTTTTCTTTTGGTTGATGTATCACAAATCACTCTGTATTTGTAATATTAAAAAATATTCTCATTTGAAATCAGGTGAATCATTTTCAATAGCCCTGTACAGTATATCTAATTTTTTTTTCATTTTTTCAGGATTTTATAGAAAAATATAGGTAGTATCACAAGCAGTGGTCGTTTCAATATTTATTTATTTTTTAATGAAAAATTAGTTTATTTTTAGATAATTATGTTATTAGTGAGTATAAAGAATATGTTAAATAATTTCTGCCAAAATGTTACAAAATGATGTTTGGAAAAGCTAAAATGCGTTGGCTTCCGGAGCTCCGCCAGGGACCCCGCTGGAGGAGCTACCGCTCACCCCAGACCCCTTAGCTTAATGACTCGCGCCATTTGCGCTCGCCGATTTACACCCCTATCTCTATTAGAACCAATTGTTAAGAAATTGGCAGCACACCCCTGCTTTAATTCCCCCCCCCCCCCACTTCCCGATCTGCCTTTGTCGCCCAGTGGGAAAAGCTTAAAAAATGCTCTGCAACATCGACCATCGCTATTGCATCCCTGATCCTGATTCGTAGTTCATGGATGTTGACAACCTTGGTCTTGTACACAACATCTCTAACAAATCCCCAGAGGAAGAAGTCTAATGGTGTAATGCCCGGTGATCGTGGAGGCCAAGGGATAGGTCCATCACGAGCAATCCAGCGACCGGGAAAATTTTCATTAAGGGCTTCATGCACAACCAGAGACCAATGTGGAGGTGCTCCATCTTGCCGGTAGATAATGTCCGGCTGCAATTCTTGTAGCTGTGGAAATACAAATTGCTCCAGCATGTCAAGATAGGAGATTGATGTCATGGCACCCTCAGCGAAAAAGAATGGCCCAATCAGTCGGTCGTGCATGAGACCGCACCAGACGTTAATTTTAGGGTTGTCACGTTCCACTTCCAGCACCTCACGGGGATTTTCTGAACCTCAAATTCTAATATTATGCCGGTTTACCATCCCTGAAACATGAAATGTAGCCTCATCTGAGAACATGACTTGTTTGAGGAACCCATTGTCAATGTCCATTCGGTCCAGCATGTCCTCCGCAAATGACTTCCGTTTAGGCCTGTCATCTGGTTACAGTGCCTGCACAATCTGTACCTTGTAGGCATACAGCCGAAGTCTTTTATGTAAAACTTTGTGTACAGTTGTGGGTGGTACCTTTAGCTCTCTTGACGCTCTCCTGATTGATTTTCGGGGGCTGCGCGCAAAAGAATCTTGTATCCTCTCGACCACTTCATTAGTAATGCTTGGACGACCATACTCTTTCTTGTGTAGGACACTCCCGATTTCTTTAAACTTTTTGTACCAGTCTCGGATACTGTTCTTTGATGGAGGATCCTTTGCATATGTTGTACGGAAATTCCGCTGAGTTTGGGTAACGGATTTGGATTCAATAAACCATTCGACGCATTGTGCCTTCTCCTGTGGAGTTATCATAATTGGGATGCACTGACACTACCTGAAACAAGCAAAAAAAACTTTATTAGTTGCTCTGTCGCTTAAATATGCTTCATGCTTTATATCTTATTTACTATGAAAAATATTAACGAATCAAATCGTTCAGATCTTTTATGAACACCCTGTATGTCCCCTTCTTGAATTTACAATTAATTATTCATTTATGTTTCTTTAGTAATATGTAAATCAGTGATGAACGGAAATAATTATGTTCTAAAGACATTTGGCATTGAGTTAACCAATCAGCGCTATATCCCAGATTCATTCATAAAATGTTACAACCGTTTGTAGTACACACAACAAATATATGGCAGGTGTCGCTATCTGTTCTGAAGAGTGTCCTACGATTTGTTTCTTCCTGGCTTTAAACTGTGATATCAAACAAAATAGCCCCCTTTCTTCAACATGCTGAGTGATCATTACACTAAGCCCAAATTCCCATCGTCTAAAAAATAATTTCGGAAACAAATTAATCCTTTGAAACCAATCATACAAAAAGGATGAAAATCATACATACATATCGACAATAATACACCATTAGATATAATGACAAAATTTTTTTTAACTAAAACAAAAAAAACTTATTTTCCACCTCTGAAGATAGAATTATGCAGTTATGTAGGATATTACTTAACCAACCTTGTGACAAAGATTTAGGGTTTATGATATAAAAATTAGGGCCTAAACTCGAGGGCCTAAAAAATATGAGGGTCTAAGGCTACAGTTTTATTATCCCAGTGGTTAATCCGGTCCTGTAATGTATACAGGATGTAAGAAAAGTCTGTATTCATAGGATATTTATTTTATTGAATTACATATTCAAATTGCAGACGTGTGAATGCTGTTTACGTGTGGTAGATCCAACAGTGAAGAAATACAGACTCACTAATTTTGACGTATTACTCGTGGATTCTTTTTTTCAAGTGATCAGTGATGCGTGGTCGTGATAAGAAACCCACTGACTTGAGATGACCCGAAAGGAAAAAAGTCTAATGGTGTCAGATCAATAAAGTAAGATTAAAAAAAGTAATATCCTATGGATACAGATTTTTGTTACACCCTCTATGAAGAACCTTCTCCTTATATATATATATATATATATATATTGTGTGTGTGTGTGTGTATGTGTGTGTCCCAAAATGATGTACAATTTTAAAACTAGCTGCCATTTTTAAGCTAATTAATATTTTCTCTATTTTCAGGTGATATAAAGAAGATATCGAAAAGTTTTGTTGATCATAATTCTGACCATAATTCTGACCATTTCGGACAATTTTTCTGTCCCACTGTGGACAATGATCGCATAGACATATTTTGCCACGGTCATATGTTGCAACACAGAGCCAATTTGATGGGGACTTTCCAAACAAAAGAATTTCCTATTGCAAAACCATCAAACGTATTGTGGAGAAGTTCAGACATACGGGAAGTGTTAATGACTAGATAAGAGGCCTCAGTAGACGGAAATCTACTGCAAGAACACCTGACAAGATCTAGGGTATAAGGAAAGAATTTCAAGACTCGCCAAGAAAGTCAACACGCAGGCTTTGTCAGTTGGTGGGAACATCACATAATACCGTGAGAAGAATCATGCACCAAAATCTGCAAATGAATCTGTACAAGATACAAATGTTGAAAAGTCAAACTGACATATATAAAAGAAAAGGCATGAATTTTGTGTCAGCACTGCCCACCGGATTGAAAATTAACCCGAGTTTCTGGACAATGTTTTCTTCAGTGGCGAGGCTCACTCTCATTTTAATGGGCATATCAAGAAGCAGAATATGTGATTTTGGACAGTCCAGCAACCACATGAATATGCAGCACTACCATTTTCCGTTGAGAAAGTGAGAGTTTGTTTTCCCCATCTGAAATGATATAATTGGGTCATTCTTCTTCAAAAATGAAGCAAGACAAAATGTACATGTACACGTTCCCCGTTTGATCAGCCAGGTTAAGTGACATTGGGTTTGTTCATTATATAGCTATTACCAAAAAGTTTGAAAGACCTTAGAAGTTATTTATCTTTTTTTGTCTTAACTCACGTCACTGTCAGAGAAGTACGATGACATTATTAAATTTATATCAACATATAAAAGCTTCTTCTTTTATTTAAGGCACAGATTTTATAAAAAAGCATCAGGAAAATTAACTACGGTATATACATCTTTGGCCAATTCCAAGGCAACGTTTGATGTGTGAGGGAAAAATGACTGTATTCGTGTCCACACCTCGCTTCCTCCTCAGTGACGGAAGAAATTTCCTTCTCAGCGGTGTTGCGAGGTGGCCACGTCGTAAACGTAAGTTTTTTCTATATAAGGCAATTATTTTGTTTGCTTTAGTTATTTTATTCATGTGAAATATTTTCTGTATAAATGTTTTTGTGTGCATTTCATACTTTTTCATTTAGTTATTTATTTCACATATTTATTTAATATTTTCACATTTTGTCGTTTCAACTGATGACACCATTCGACATCTTTTTAGCCTCGTTATCTCAATTCATGACGCATTTTCTTATAATTTTAGCTATTCAACATTTATTTTTTATACTGGCTTCTCTTGACACTTAATAATATATACAGTATATACATATATATATATATATATATATATATATTTTTTTTTTTTAAGAACATGCTTAAAGTGACTACTATCGGGAGCCAACAAAAGTTTTCACATTTGACAGGTGGTTTCTTTAGAAAATATTTCTATTTCTCCAAAGAAAGACAATAACAAACTGACAGGTTTTTTCCTATCGCATGTTTGAGCTCTAAAAATGAGGATTTCACTAATTTTACTAAAATTATGCAGTTTTATACTGAAACGCACTCGCTCTAACTTTCTGTTTATTTAATTAACCGCTGGGTAAAAAAATTAATAATAGTGGACAAATTGACAAAAATAATTTTTTATTTAAAAGAAAAGATCAATAAATTCCAAATAGTCTTTTATGCTATGAACAAGTGGTTTTATTAAATAAAATTGTAAATAAATCTATAAATAATAGTTAAACATGAAGTAGTTGGTGTAACGTATAGAACACCAGTTGTAAGAAGAGTCTATTTGGCCCACTAAAATGCAATGAAAAATGAGCCCGATTGTGGTGGCTATGCGTTTCAAGTCGCAACTTGGTGAGGCCTACTCTAAATAAATCTAACCTAACCTAATCTAACCAAACTTACAAAAAACATACATGTGTTTGTATCTGTTGGGCGATTTATTTGGAACCCAATATGAATTTCGGCTACTATAATTAATCGCTCAAATATCTACGTATACGCTACACGAACTAGTCCCATATTTAGGATGGGAAGCAAAAATTCCAAGGTAATTACTCTAACCTAACCTACAAAAAGCCACTTACATGTGGTTGTATGCTCTATTAAAAGCCCAATAAGCAATTTATTTTTTTAAAGTAAAACAAAATTTTTTTCCCATTATTCTCAACCTTAGCCAACTGCAATAATTCCGTTCCACCTTCTCCGAGATTTGGTAACACGCAGTCCCTCTTAAACCTCAAGATCCTCCCACTCACTCACTCCCTCCCCTCCTCCTCCCCTCAGGTGTTGTCATAGTAATACCTTACTTTTATTTTTTGAAAACCAATGACTGAATAAAAATATTGTTCACTGTAGTTTTGGTGGTAATGCTAGGACGACTATGTATTTTATTCATACATTATTCCTAAATTTAGGGAATAGAGTGGTTAGGTTATTTCACAAACGTGGGATACTTTACTCTCCCTCTCGCTATCCCCACCTCTCGTCCTCCCCTTCTCGTTTCGCTAACCAAAAACCACGATATTACGAGATCAAACCGTCTATATTGAATCGTACAGTAGCTGAAATTAATCATCATAATGTAGATTGTAGAGGAATACAACGCTTATTTGTAAATGTTAATATCGAATTAAGATATGACAAAAAGTATTGCATTACGAATGATCCAAAAATTCAAAGGACACTGTAATTTGGCGAATCAGATTACGATTCAACTAACATCTAATTTTAAACTGTGATTTGAATCCAACGACAAGATACATTAAATTAACTGTTTTTGCCCGCGCTGCTAGGCTTATATGCTAGATAATCAAGTTATTTTTAGTATTTTTGTTTTTTCTGGAGGTAATTTTAGTTTTGTAAAGCCACTTCTATAGCTGTTATGCCCAGCACTTGCTTGGGGTAGGCTGATTGTATTAAATTTGAAGCTTAAGATTTTCATGGTTGCTTTGTTTTCTATAATTTTATTGACCAAATAATTGAACCCCAAGTAATTGGGGTGGGTGGGGGCCCAGTAATTGGGAGCCACATGTCCCCCAATTACTGTCGATTCAATTATTTGGTCAATAAAACTATAGAAAAGAACGCAACCATGAAAATCTTGTGTAGATCCCCCAATTACTGGGGGTTTAATTATTTGATCAATAAAACTATAGTTATGAAAATCTTAATCCTCACAAATCTTGACACAATGTGAAGCTCAAGATTTTCATGGCTGCGTTCTTTTCTATAGTTTTATTGCGGTGCTGGGGCCTTTAGGCCCAGTAATTGGGGTGGGTGGGGGTCTGGTCACACATATAGTTTTGTTCATTACTCCCCATCCACCATACGAAGCTTGGTCGAAATCTGTTCAGAAACGTAAAAGTTTTTTCTGCGAACAGACGAACAGCGCTAGGTATATGTATAATATTTTTAATCTAAGGAGTGATACGACGAAAAATAAAAAACGATTTGAATAATTAAAATTTAATACGATCAGTCCACCCCAAGCAAGTGCTGGGCACAACAGCTAGCATTAATCCTTATAACTGTAGCGGATCGACATGAAATAGACCAACAAATAGACAGAAAAATTCTTCTTTCCACGCCTTCATCAAACAGTCTTCGAAGGCACACGTGGGCAAGGAATCAGAAAACAATGAAGCGTCTGTTTTCTTCCAGAGGCCCGCCAAAAACAAGCTCTTCCACTAAAGGACGCGTAGGGCGGAGTTTCAAGAAAGCCTGCAAAAGTCCGCATCACCGAAGTAATAAAGCGAGTTTACACTCACACTCATTCGCACTCACACACTCCCTTTCCACCTCCACGAGCAGATCTCATCACGTCAACCGCCCTCCGGCTTCCCGCCGGAGGAGCGGCCTGCTGTTTCCCTCAAGGCCTACGATCTATCATCAAGTAAGACCTTCTACAGACCGCCTGCAGAAGCAATCCTTCGAAGCCCAACCAGAATCACTTCGGGCCTACGGTCTACAAGGTCAGCCTTCAAGTTTCTCTACCGTCTACGGGAGATATTCAGCACCTCAGGCCTACAGTCTACAAGATCATTTATAGGCCATCCTGCACCTCGAGAAGTAACATCACCTCAGGCATACGTTCTACGAAGCCTACATCAAGCAGCTCCATCATCTCGAGAGACTTAACAGACAACGATAACTCGAGCCTACGGTAATAGGCTCCTCGTCAACCCTCCTTCAACAGAGTTTCCATCGACCCGGTAAGATAAGTACATCCTTTTCTAAGTACTTTGGTGAAGCCTACATCCACTTACCGCCGAACGGTAGACTATACCCCAAGTGTACTTAAGCGTTCCAACTGACTCTCGTTAAAGAACGCAGTAGACCTATTATCCAATTCAAGTGTCATTCCGAAACCGCACTTCCGCGTATCATCCGTTATTGGGTTCAATTCATATATTTATGTGATGACTAAATATTCTCTTGGCATAATCACTTAGCATCACATAATGGCCTGATTTATAAATGATATTTGTGTAACCATTGTCAAGCATTCAATCCATTATTATTGGGCAGCATCATTCATTCTGTGCCATTACTAGGCCCATTCAATCATCTAGCCTACTTAATCAGTGTCACGCACACACAGGTCTGCATTATTTATATCATTTACTAGGCCCATTCAATGTACCATTCGTGGCCGGACAGTTTGCCTACGGACAGTTTGCCTACGGACAGTTTGCCTACTGGACATTATGCCTATGGACACCATGCCTATGGACACCAGGCCTACCGGACATGATGCCTAACGGACATGATGCCTAAAGGACATTTCGCATCTACACTCTTTCATGACGAGAATATTTTCTTAATTTTTTTTATTATATAGTGAACAACTGTGGTATATTTATCCTTACCTTATTTAACTTATTTAACTTATTTAACTTCAGATTCATGCAAAAGAATTAATTCAGGTTAGGTAGGTTAGGTAAGGTTAGGTTAGGTAAGGTTAGGTAAGGTAAGGTTAGGTAAGGTAGGTTAGGTTAGGTAGGTTAGGTTGCTTTTGTTCCTCTTCAAGATGTTAGCAACACGTTTGAACGATTTACGGCTGTTTTTGACGAGGAAACGGACGAGATCTTGGAAGACTTTCTAACCTATTTCGAGGCTACGTGGATTGGAATTCTGCAATAAATGTAATTAAAATAAAATTAAATATATGAAAATGAAATAAAATAAAATAGAATGGAATAAAATCGATGCCTCAATAAGCTGCGTCTGTTAGGCGTGTCGTCCTTTAGGCATCATGTCCGTTAGACATAATGTCCGGTAGGCATGGTGTCCATAGGCATAATGTCCAGTAGGCAAACTGTCCGTAGGCAAACTGTCCGTAGGCAAATTGTCCGTAGGCAAACTGTCCTAGTACCGTACCATTTTGCATGCCATTTTTATATCATCAATGAATGTATTAAGTGTCAATTTAAGCTATTAACCATTCATCTTATTAGCTAAGTTCCATGTCATCAGCATAACGTAAAGGCTAGCCATAATCACTGTCAATCCTTTGTTAATTGCTGTGAATAAATAAACATCTATATTTTCATAATAAAATACAAAACAATAAGGTAAATTTATAACCTTAATATTAATTTGCTTGGGTGTAATCCAAGCTGGTGACCCTCGTTGCAATTCTTGTCACTTCCAATAGTATGGTGGGCCTACTCCATTAGCTACTTTCCAATCGGTGATACTGTATGACATCATAAATTATTAACCCAGCCTATCATTAATACTCAGTCAATGCATTAATTAATCATTAGCATACAATCAAATCATTATCACCTTAAACGGCTAAAACTAGGTCCACTATACAGGGCGTCACAAAAAAATGTATACACACTTTAACAGCTGATAGCTCAATTGATGTTTCTTTCTTTCCAAGTTAAACCCATTAGAATTAATAATGGCAGTCAGACTAAGCTTTGAACAAAGGAAATTCATTCTAAAATGCTACTGGAAGTGTGAAAACGCAGTTGAAGTGCAAAGACAGTTTAGGAGGGAGTTTCAAACAGATCCACCAACGCGACTTACCATCACTCGAATTAAAGATAAGTTTGAAGCCGATGGAACTGTTCAGAATGTCCACAAGAAGCGTTCCGGAAGACCACGGACATCGACAAGCCCCACAAAGCAAGAAAGAGTACTGGAAACGTATCACCAAAGTCCAAGAAAATCTGTGCGGCAAGCGAGTCGTGAGGTAGGAATTTCAGAATCGTCTGTCCAACGCATTTTGAAGCGCTGTCAATGGAAAAGTTACATTCCAAGATTAGTCCATGCTATTAATGAAGATGATCCGGACCGAAGAGTGGAGTATTGCGAGTGGTACTTGGCACGATGTGGATGTGGATTGGACGAAGGGGTTTCGTAGAATACCCTCCGCGTTCACCAGACCTCACACCACTAGACTTTTTTTTATGGGGATACTTAAAAGACAAAGTCTACGCTATAAAACCTGCAACAGTCGCTGAATTGAGAGCAGCCATTGAACGAGAATGCACACAAATACCAAACGAAATGTTTCGTGATGTTTGCGATTCCATTGCTTCGCGTTATCAGCAGTGCCTGGACCAGAACGGACGTCAGTTTGAAAACAGGCGTTGACAAAACAATTAAATAATGTCTGTAGATTCTATTACATTTTGAAAATGAAATGTATTTTAATAAACACTGCCTTTATAAGTATTTAAAGTGTGTATACATTTTTTTGGGACGCCCTGTATAACTATTTAAAAAATAACTATTTAAAAAAATACCTGCATTTTCTTCCATTTCCTTTCTTCTTCTTTGTCGGCAGCATTTTCCCACGCCTAAGTATAGTCGCTGTTCCTAATCCGCCTTCGCCACTCATTTCTGTCTAACGTCACATCCGCCGCCAGATTTCGCTCCCTCATATCACCCTCCACACAATCTCTCCATCTCATCCTCGGCCTTCCCCTTCTCCTTCTTTCAGGTGGTTCCATCTCCATAACTCGTCACTCAACATATTCCTCCTCTCTCCGCATGACAATTCCAAACCATCTAAGCCTTCTCTCTTGAGCTTTCTTTGACACCTCTATTACTTTCGTCGTTCCACGAATAAATTGATTTTCTAATTTTATCTCTTTTCGTAACCCCACACATCCATCTCAACTTCCTCATTTCTGCTACATCCATCCTTTTCCCCAGATTCTTCCTCATAGGCCACGTTTCCGCACCATACAATATTGCAGACCTCGCCTTGAATACCTTCCCTTTCAAATTCATTGATATTCTTTTATCACACAGTACCCCAGACACCTTCCTCCAATTATTCCACCCTGATTGTACTCTATTATTCACTTCCCTTACCAGTTCTCCACCATCCTCTACCCACAATCTCAAATATTTAAAACTTCCACCTTCTTCAACACCTCATCTTGGAGTCGCACCTCATCTCTCTGCCCCTGTCTCGCATTGTAGTTCATGTACTCTGTCTTCGCCCTACTAATCTTCAAACCTCGATTTTCCAGTGCTGCCCTCCACCTTTCCAGTTTTCTCTCCACCTCCTCTCTGCTCTCTGCACACAAAACCACATCGTCGGCAAAGAGCATACACCATGGAGCCTGCTCCCTCACCTCCTCCGTCATTACATCCATAACAATGTCGAAGATGTATGGGCTCAGGGCCGATCCCTGATGGACACCAAATTTCACTTCAAAACCTTCCGTCAATCCTGCGCTACATCGTATTTGAGTACGTGACCCCTCGTACATATCCTGCACCAACCTCACATACTTCTCCGGCACTAATTTTTCCCTTAAACACCTCCACACTTCTTGCCTCGGTATTCTGTCATATGCTTTCGCTAGATCTAGGAACACTATGTGCAACTCCCTCTTCCCCTCTCTATATCTTTCCATCGACTGTCTAAGTGCAAAAATGGCATCCGTTGTCCCTCTTCCCGGCATGAAGCCAAACTGTTCTTCCCCTATACTTGTTTCTTCCCTCAACCTGCTCTCCACAATTTGTTCCCAGACCTTCATTGTGTGCGACATCAGTTTAATCCCTCGATAATTTGTACATTCGTGGACATCCCCCTTCCCTTTAAATATTGGGACCAGTATGCTTTTCTTACACTCTTCTGGCACTCTCTCCTGGTCATATATCTTGCGCATCAAATCACTAAGGATGTCTACTCCTTCCACCTGAAACTTTTCCAAACTTCCACTGGTATCTCATCAGGCCCTGTAGCCTTCACATTTTTCATTGTGTCCAATGCTCTCTCCACCTCTTCTCTTCCCACACACATAACCATTCCTTCGTTTGGTAACCCTTCTTCCCTTTTCAATCTAAAATTTTCCTCATTCAACAACCTTTCAAAATAAACCTTCCACCGTGCCTTAATATCCTGCATATTAGAGATCACTCCACCAAGTTCATCTTTTATTTGCCATGTATATGTAATATCCTTAGTTGCCTTATCTTTTGCCTTTGCTATTTTAAATACTTTTTTTTACCCTTCTCTTCTTTCAAGTTCCTCATATACATCTCTGTATGCTTCGCTTTTGGCCTTTGCCACCGCAGTCTTAGCTTCTTTCTTCGCTCTCTTATACACTCTTTGTCTTGGTTTCCCCTGTGTTGACCCACGTCTTTCACGCTTTTTTCTTCTCTCTCACTTTATCCTGCACCTCTTCATTCCACCACCAAGTTTCTTTATCTTTCTGGCGGTTCCCAGATGATACTCCCATCAC
Organism: Bathynomus jamesi; assembly: GCA_023014485.1. NCBI lineage: Eukaryota > Metazoa > Arthropoda > Malacostraca > Isopoda > Cirolanidae > Bathynomus > Bathynomus jamesi. The sequence continues at coordinate 927,364 of JAJOZX010000224.1, forward strand.
CTCTCTTCCTTCTTTCCCTATTACCTTAGCATTTTTCCGCCACCAGTCATCAACGTCGTCCAATCCCTGTGTTCTTAATTCCCTCATTACCCTCTCTCTAAAGGCCTCCTTGTACTCTTGTTCCTTCAATTTCCACCATCTGATTTTAGGTACAATATTTGGCCTATCTCTTCTAGTTCCATTTACCTTTAGGTCCATTACCACAACACAATGTTGTGCTGTTACTTCTTCACCCGGGATCACCTTACAATTCACAACTTCTTTCAACTTAGATCTTGAATACAGCACATAGTCAATCTGGGATTCACGTCCGTCACTCTTATACGTAATCAGATGTTCCCGTCTCTTTTCGAAGAAGATATTTGCAATTGCCATGTCATACGCTATGGAAAAATCAATTATTCTTTCCCCATCCTGGTTCCGTCTATCCACTGCCTGTCCACCATGCACTCTACCTACTCCATCGTTGCCATTCCCAACATGTCCAATGAAGTCTCCTCCGATCACTACACGCTCATGGTCAGGCATAGTACGCATTTCCTGGTCAACCCCGTTCCAAAAATCCTCATTTCCTGCTCATCACATACCCCCTGCTGCACATACACACTCAGTATATTTACCACATCGCCGCATTCAATTTTCACTTCACCTTGATCATTCTATCATTCACTCGTTTGACCTCTAGTACATTCTCCTTCACTTCTTTCGAGAGACTAATCCCTACACATTCCTTCCCTGATTTGATGTGCCACTATAATAAAATTTATAGCCAGCACCAATCTCCCTGGCTTTATTCCCTCTCCATCTAGTTTCCTGAACACACAACACCTGCATCCTCTTCCTCTCCATCAGATCCACCACCTCTTTTGCGCGTCCCGTCATACTACCAACGTTCAGCGTTCCAAATCTCACTCCCGTCTTCCCCTGAGCTCCCTTCTTTAGCTGTACCCGCTCACGATACAGTAACCCTCGTCCATTTTCCGCAGAGTTAGGGGGATATTTCTGCGGGTCGCCTCCAGGGTACGCCCTAGCTCTATTTGCTCTATCTTCATCGGCTCTCATTCAATAAGGTTTTGGCAAAGGTTTTACGGCCGGATGCCCTTCCTGACGCCAACCCTCCCCATTTTCTTCCATTTCCTTTCAAAAACATAAAAAATATGAAAACAGTGTTACACAATCTTCCAACTATTTTTAACAGAAAAGGATGGGTAGGGGTAATGGGGGAGGGGGTTATGCCCTCCTGTAGGGCAGGGAGCCGAAGTCTGCTTTGATATATATGTAAAAATGAATAATTCCAACATTCATTTTTGCATATAAAGTCCACACTCGCGTGACACTCTAACTCTATATAAAATGCAAGTTTGGAAAAAAATTAATTTTCTTTCTATTTTATTTTGCTCAGTAATTGACAAATTATTTCTTTTTTAAATCATCTAATCATTTTTTAGATTAAGCAATCGTATTAAATTCCGCAATGTTCATTTTTTATACGTTCTGTCTTAGTTGTAAAAGAGGAAGTCATAACTTGCCAAAACTCTAAAGTAACACTTAATTTTAAATTTTAAGCATTTAATTTTGGCTCATATGCATGTTTAATTTTAATCCATAATAAAATGCATATTTCAATTTTCATTTTTAGTTAACTCGGCAAATCATGATAACTTCAGATCTGTCAATATACTGTTTAAAAGAAAAATATGACTTCATCTTCAAATATCTTTCTTATCTGCCAGTATTCTGTTACAAACAAAATTTACCTTTATCTTCAAATATTTTGCAAAAACAATTCAACCTATTAAGAATAAAAAACAAAACAGATCAACATTAAATAATAATGATGTCACCAAATTATTAGTATATAAACTCGTATTTTTTCAAATTATCATTCTGATTATTCTGATCTGACCTAGAGGCTGAAGCATTACCTGTAATATTTGAGAAGCAGTAAAATTCAGTAGCGGATCTCTTTGTCTTCTCCTTTGAGCCCTGCTTTCTCCAGAGAACTTACTTTTAAAATAGAATAAATAATTTCCCGATACGCTACAAGAAGAATCGGAGAACCGTCAGATAATTTAGTAAGTTTTCACAGAATCCTCCGATCCACTACAAGAAGAAATCGGAGTGTAGTATAAAAGAAACTACTGCGATTCTTCACACGGTACCAGCTACCCCAGAGTGAAAAAATCCTTTGCTGCCACCTAACCAGAACCCCCGTCAACCTCGAAATACCCAAGGCATTAGACGGAGGGTTAACATATATATTACAAGATAACTGCCCTGTTCATACTGCCAGGATCATCAGACGGTTGTTTCAGGAACAACGAGATGTCAAGCTACTGAACTGACCCACCAAGGGGGGTGACCTAACTCCATTGAAAATGTGTGGGCAAATGTGGTTAACGCTTGGGAGCCTTGGCAGGAGTGGACATCTCGGCACCTGCTGCAACACACCATGGCAGAGTGGGAACTTTTTCACACGAACCCACAAGTCATCTACATTCACGTGGCATCTGTTCCAAGTAGGCTACGAGAGGTCATTAATAATAATGGAGGATGGACCAAGTATTAAGTAATTGTGCATAATAATGTTATGGTATGATGCAGTAAATATATGTTTATTTACTCGAACAAACGTCAGTTCCTTATAATTTGAACATTATGTTTTGTATATTCTTAAGAAAATCCCTAAATTTACTTGATTCATGTTTAATTTTGTAATAAAAAATTGAACTATGTTGTCATTATCTCTCTATGGATAGACCTTTTTTTGGATAATCATTTGTTGATAATGTATGGACTTTAAACAAAAATGTTATTGCCTGGAGGAAAAGTCGATACTACAACTTATCTTGCATTTTAACTATAACATATAACATGGTCACATCAAAATCCTATGATTGAAAGATTTTAAGGTGTTCCACGTTTGGGAAATAACCTAACTACTCTATTCCCTAAATTTAGGAATAATGCATGAATAAAATACATAGTCGTCCTAGCATTACCACCAAAACTCCAGTGAACAATATATTTACTCAGTCATTGTTTTTCAAAAATAAAAGTATTACTATGACAACACTTGAGAGGAGGAGGAGGAGGAGGAGGAGAGAGAGGGAGTGAGGGTGGGGAACTGGGGTTCAAGAAGGACTGCGATGTTTCCACATCTCGGAGAAGGTGGAGCGGAATTATTGCAAGGGACTGTGCATTGTATATTATTATATTATATATATATATACAGAATTGAGCTACAAGCATTGAACTCAAGACAAAAAACATACATTATACATTGTGAGGTTGGTGAATAGCAACGAAAAGAGCTCCTTAATTTTTTTCCTTTTTAATATTCAAAGTAAGAGCAACATATGACTAACACAATACAAGAAAAAGAAATACAAATGACCAAAATAACTAATACGTAGCATATAAATAATTACAGGGGCGTAACTGGAGTAAAAAGGTTAGGGGGACGAACACAATCCAATTGTTTGAAGCACTCATTATCTATGGGAGTAATTATAAAGGTTGTCCCCCCCCCCCAACTTTTTAATTACTCCCATAGATAATGAGTGCTTCTGACAATAGGATTGTGTTCGTCTCCCTCAACTTTTTTACTCCAGTTACGCCCCTGAATTAATGTGAAATAATGAAACAAAGTTTACTTCATGTAATAACTGCAGCGTTAAAACGATTATTTTGGGAGGAAAATATTGCTGTTATATGTCAAGAAAACAGTTCTTTCGAAGCTTGCATCAGACATTCCTCCTCCTTTTGCCCTCAGCACGTCTGCACATGGTCAATACTTCATTCCTCCGCTGTTGTTTCAATATTACTGCTATTTAAGTATATTACTTATTGTATTTATGGTTATTTTTGTTAGTTTACCAATTATTGTTATTGTTGTAACTAGATATTTTGAAACTACTAATTGTTATTAGTTATTTCATATTTTTAAGTATATTAGTATCTAATATTACTGAATTTAAAAAGTAACGAGTAACGCGCTATTTTGAATAAAAAATTTAACGACGTTACCATAAACGTTACTAAATTTGAAAAGTAGTGTCGTTAATACTGACCTCACTAAAAAAGTAACGTCGTTAGTAACGATGTTACTGCCCAACTCTGGCCAACTGCTGAACCATTTTTAAGCATACAAATTTATAATTTATAAAGTTTTAGCTCTTTGCCCTTCTTGTCTAAATCCATTCTGAACGAATTCAGAACAACAGAATCAAGTGGAAAAAGACCTTGGCTCATGTTAAAATTATTTGTAAGTTGAATAATAGCAGACTCAAGAATATTTCTATTAACAATGTTGCTAGAGTGAAACAAAACTGAAACATTATTCCACTTAATACAGTGGGATAACTGACAAATGGACAAAAAGGGCACTGGACGACTGTCCCGTTCTAACGGAATATTGATGCTGTTTTACACGCGTGTGCAAATCCTTTCCAGTCTGACCAATGTAAAAGGAATCACATTGTTTACAACCAATTTTATAGATAATGCCTGAATTATTGGTAGGGCTATTTTTAACTATGATATTTTTCACAATATTGTTATATGAAAATACTACATTAATATTCAAAAGTTTAAGTACATTAGCAATGCCTAAAAAGCCTGGGAAAAGTAGAAGTCCATTTGTCAGAGTTATCCCACTCTATTGATTGGAATAACGCTTCAGTTTTGTTTCACTCTAGTAACATTGTTTATAGAAATATTCTTGAGTCTGCTATTATTCAACTTACAAATAATTTTAACATGAGCAAAGGTCTTTTTCCACTTGATCCTGTTGTTTTGAATTCGTTCAGAACGGATTTAGACAAGAAGGGCAGAGTGCTAAAATTGGTAGTTTTTCCTTACAAATTTGTATGCTCTTCCCACAATTTTTATTTCTATATTTATTATATATATATATATATATATATATTTTTCGAACTCTTTATTTACTTCAATGTTCCTGAAGATGTCATTAGACGAAAGCGCTTCAGCACCATTCTGTGTTTCCTTTCCTTCATGGTTCTTTTCATCATAAATATTTTTCATGTGTTACTTTCGTGAAATAATTTTCATATATATATATATATATCGTAAAGAAACGACGCTTGTATAGGAGATATTCCGCGCAAGACGAGAGAGAGAGAACGGAACAAATGAAAAAATGAGGTAACCACCTGGGAATCGAACCCGGGATCTTCCGATTGCCGGTCAGACGCGATACCATTACACCATGGACCTCACCCTTCCAAATGCTGTAATTCTTCTACATACTCGCAGAAACCAATGCCCCAAGGGGGCACCTCCCGCATGCCGTAACATTATATACCTTCAACTGCAAAGAACACGCAGTATAAATAACGTAAAGAAACGACGCTTGTATAGGAGATATTCCGCGCAAGACGAGAGAGAGAGAACGGAACAAATGAAAAAAATGAGGTAACCACCTGGGAATCGAACCCGGGATCTTCCGATTGCCGGTCAGACGCGATACCATTACACCATGGACCTCACCCTTCCAAATGCCGTAATTCTTCTACATACTCGCAGAAACCAATGCCCCAAGGGTACACCTCCCGCATGCCGTAACATTATATACCTTCAACTGCAAAGAACACGCAGTATAAATAACGTAAAGAAACGACGCTTGTATAGGAGATATTCCGCGCAAGACGAGAGAGAGAGAACGGAACAAATGAAAAAATGAGGTAACCACCTGGGAATCGAACCCGGGATCTTCCGATTGCCGGTCAGACGCGATACCATTACACCATGGACCTCACCCTTCCAAATGCCGTAATTCTTCTACATACTCGCAGAAACCAATGCCCCAAGGGGGCACCTCCCGCATGCCGTAACATTATATACCTTCAACTGCAAAGAACACGCAGTATAAATAACGTAAAGAAACGACGCTTGTATAGGAGATATTCCGCGCAAGACGAGAGAGAAGAACGGAACAATGAAAAAATGAGGTAACCACCTGGAATCGAACCCGGGATCTTCCGATTGCCGGTCAGACGCGATACCATTACACCATGGGCCTCACCCTTCCAAATGCCGTTACCTCATTTTTTCATTTGTTCCGTTCTCTCTCTCTCGTCTTGCGCGGAATATCTCCTATACAAGCGTCGTTTCTTTACGTTATTTATACTGCGTGTTCTTTGCAGTTGAAGGTATATAATGTTACGGCATGCGGGAGGTGCCCCCTTGGGGCATTGGTTTCTGCGAGTATGTAGAAGAATTACGGCATTTGGAAGGGTGAGGTCCATGGTGTAATGGTATCGCGTCTGACCGGCAATCGGAAGATCCCGGTTCGATTCCCAGGTGGTTACCTCATTTTTTCATTTGTTCCGTTCTCTCTCTCTCGTCTTGCGCGGAATATCTCCTATACAAGCGTCGTTCTTTACGTTATTTATACTGCGTGTTCTTTGCAGTTGAAGGTATATAATGTTACGGCATGCGGGAGGTGCCCCCTTGGGGCATTGGTTTCTGCGAGTATGTAGAAGAATTACGGCATTTGAAGGGTGAGGTCCATGGTGTAATGGTATCGCGTCCGACCGCAATCGGAAGATCCCGGGTTCGATTCCCAGGTGGTTACTCATTTTTCATTTGTTCCGTTCTCTCTCTGTCGTCTTGCGCGGAATATCTCCTATACAAGCGTCGTTTCTTTACGTTTTATACTGCGTGTTCTTTGCAGTTGAAGGTATATATATATATATATAGGCTGACCATACGTACCGTTTGAACGGGACAGTACCGTTTGTTTTATATTTCCTGGCCGTCCCGTCGTTTTAATAAAAAGTCAATTTTGTCCCGGTTTATGTACTTACTTTTTCATGAATACAGATATTACATAACCCTAAACCCGTCCCTTTTTTGCCATCCCAATGTCCCGTTTTTGTCTCAAGGAATATGGTCAGCCTATATATTCTATATATATATATATATATATATATATATATATATATATATATATATTAGAATAAAAAACGAGACGTAGAGCAAAAAGGTCATTATATTTGGCTGCAGCCGTCGTTTCGGGCAACTCTACCCATTTTCAAGGCCTAATAAATAAAAGCTAAGGAAAAGGAAAGGAATAGAACCTTCCACTTCCTTTTCTTGTGTAAATACATTGTTCCTATCTAGTGTGTTCAGAAAACTCAGAAACTGAACTAATTGGTTTTCCGTTTGGAATAGAGCAAATGTATCGTCAACATAATTTGGGCTTTCCTCAAGATGCGACATGAAAATATTTGCAAAAACGGGACCCAAGGAGTGGGAATGGGGAACCCCTTGGGTCCCGTTTTTGCAAATATTTTCATGTCGCATCTTGAGGAAAGGGTCCTCTGTGAGTGCCCCCCCTCACCTTAAGCCCAAATTGTACAGACGTTATGTTGACGGTACGTTTGCTCTATTCCAAACGGAAAACCAATCATTCAGTTTCTGAGTTTTCTGAACACAGTGCATAAGAACATTGTATTTACACAGAAAAAGGAAGTTGAAGGTTCTATTCCTTTCCTTGATGTTTTGGTCTCCAAATCTGGCTCGACCGTTTTAACTTCTACGTACTGGAAGCCTACGTTTACGGGTTTGGGTTATAATTTTTATAGTTTTTGCGACTTTAATTACAAATTAAGTTCCATTCGCACACTTGTGCATAGAGCCAGGGCCGGATTAACCATTAAGCAAAATAAGCCCGTGCTTAGGGCATCAAGGGAAGGGGGGCACCACAGAAATTTTCCATTGTCGGATTTACCATGGATTTATTATACTATTATAATCGCGGCTTATAGCCTATAAGCTGTTGAAAACTGAATTTTATATATATATTCATATATAGTATTTATTTTTTTTCATTGTTTGAATTTGTAGTGAACAACAACCCTTTTGAGAGAATAAATATATTTCGTTGTAATCACACACTTTACGCTTTGCGTTATTATTTTGTTTATATCAAATCTTTGAGCGCCATATTAAAAATACATATAGATTAAATATTTTCGTGTGCTATAGGAAGTTATTCTGAACGTGTGATTTGTGCATATAATATTAAATATATATTTTACATAATCATTTGGTATTGTTTTACAGAAAGATTTAGGTTTATAGAATTGTAATATAAATTAATATTAAATAAAAAAACTATAAACTCTCCATTTGCTGTTGTATCAAGTGATGTTTATCACGGCCATTATAATAATAACATATACTGACCTAAGTTAATTAGCGTTGAAGAAGTTTATCTGTTGCTCTTTCTTCTTCTCTATGGTAAGTCTATGAAGTGTACTTTATTGTATATATAACAATATTTTATCATACACGTATCTTATTTTATAATTATTTATCTATTGTCATAACAGTATAAAAGAATTTAGATTGTAATAACCAGAGTGAATAATTTGTAATGTATATATAACATCAAACGTAGTTAGGATAATTTAGGCCCTAAGCAAATGTTCATATTTCCTATAATTAAATATTGTGTTTTAAATAAATAAATAAATGTAAATATAAAATGTGGCTCGTTAATAGTGAAATGTTAATATTGATATTTTTATAGATTGCGTATTATTAATTCTAATGTTAAGTATTTTATTTTATAGGTTTCGGTTCCTTCTTTCGGTTCCTTCTTTTGGTTCCTTCTTTCGATTTGATTTGTATTCAACATTTCGAGTTGATATTTCGGTTGAGTTATATTTAATTGCCACTTATATTTAAATTGCCACTTTGGTTGTGTACGGTTCCCATTTTGTCTTTCTGAGAATAAAAGAACAAAGCCAAGATTGTGATATGTGTAACTGTGTTGATTGCCACATAATATACAAATAAAATATTCTTTTATTTCTGTATTTTACAGACCCAAGAACCAAGATGAAACGTGTTCAGTTAAGTGGTGCACAAAAGCGAAAACTATCAAAGAGAAACAAGAGAAGACTTTGGATTTAGAGTCCAAGACTGCAAAGCTGACTGATTTCTTCACACAAGTTCCACGACCACAACGTCAACATGATATACGATTCTGAATCAAAACCAATCTCCGTCATCAGAAGTGGACACAAATACCACTTTGATCACTTCAAAATCAAAATATGATGACGTTGGAATCACCGAGGTGTCACAAGCAGGTTCATCTACCACATGTCTCACTACTGATCTCACTTTGCCTGTAAATTCTCTTGATACCTCTACTGCAAATGTTGATTCAAGTTGCTTTACAAGACATTCTGGGGTTGAAATAATTGCTGAAAATGAAAGTTTAGTGGACCATGGTGATGGTGGTGAAATGAATCAGTCTGCAGAAGATGAAGTAAATATAGCAAAAGATCCAGGGTTGTGGCTTGATTTCTCTGCTGATGATGTGGCTTATTGGATTGCTTGTGGACCCAGTGACTGTCAACACCACAATGGGCCATTTGACAAGTCTTACGGCATTTCAGTAGTGGCAAACCAGCAAGATACTGTTCACAAAAACTTTTCGTTGGGACAAAAGCCAATGGTGAGAAATACAAGAGAGAGTGGTTATTGTATTCACCATCAACAGGATCAGTTTACTGTTATGTTTGTAAACTGTTTGCTCCTAAAAATGTCTCACATTTTGTTATAAGAGAAGGGTTCAGTGACTGGCGAAATACTATTGTAATTGATCATCATGAAAAAAGCACTACTCACCGAGACTCTATGCTAACATACTTAACTCGCAGACAAGGTGCGGGGTTGGGACAACAGTTGGAAAAACAAATTCAGGAAGAGTGTGATTACTGGGAACATGTCTTGAGGCGTGTCATAGCTGTTATTTGTACGTTAGCTGAACGTGGCTTGTCTTTTCGAGGAACAGAAGAAAGATTTGGATCATTGCAGAATGGGAATTTTTTAGGGCTGCTTGAGCTCATAAGCCGGTTTGATCCATTTTTAGCAGGTCACATTTTGAAATATGGAAATTCTGGCAAAGGAAATCCTTCTTACCTGTCCAAAACCACCTGTGAGGAACTCATTCAACTAATGCTCAAAAGGTCCACGCACTCATTGTTGACGAAGTAAAATCTTCTGGTTATTTTAGTTTGTCAGTTGATTCAACACCAGATCTATCACATATCGATCAGTTAAGTGTTGTACTTAGGTACTTAAAAGATGGACAGCCTATTGAACGCTTTTTAACCTTTCTGAAAATGAAAAGCCATACTGGTGAGGAAATGGCAAATCAGGTGTTGCAGTACTTACGTGAAGTTTGTAAGCTAAACTTTTCAAAATGTAGGGGTCAATCTTACGACAACGCTGCCAACATGTCTGGGCGTTATAAGGGGATGCAGCAAAAAATTTTAGAAACAAACAAGTTTGCTATATATGTGCCCTGTGCAGCCCATTCACTAAATCTGGTAGGCCGAAGTGCTGTTGACTGCTGTCAAGAGGCGGTTAATTTCTTCTCTACAGTGCAGTTGCTCTATACCTTTTTTTTAGCCTCAACCAGCAGGTGGGAAATTCTTAAAGGTTGTATTGGAAATGAAAGTGTCTTAAAATCCCTCTCTGATACCAGATGGGAGGCACATGCTATGGCAACAGCAGCAATTTTGAAATCTTTCCTTAAAATTTTAGAAGCGTTAGAATGTATAGCTGAAGACCAGTCACAAAAGGGAGACACTAGAGAGAAGCAAATATATTGCAAATAAGATGCAAGAGCTAGAATTCGTTTTTATGTTGAATTTTGGGATGAGATTTGCAAAATTTTCATAGAGTAAGCAAAGTTCTACAGAATAAGGATGTGAACTTAAAAACATGTGCAGATCTGTATGGATCATTAGCTGACCAACTGTGCACTTCACGAGATGAATTTGAAAGATATGAAAGCAGCTACAAAGGAAATGCTACCAGATGTTGATTACAAGGCAGCTCAAACTCGCAAACGTATCAGAAAGAAGGTACCCAATGACGGAGATGCACCAGAAGTATATCTGAATGCCAGAGATAAATTTCTTATCACCACCTTTTACACAATTGTTGACAAACTTGAAACTGAGATGAGAAGAAGAGGAGAGATATACAAAGAAATAGCAGAGAGATTTTCTTTTCTAAGTGATGTGCCACATAATGTCACCACTTCATCATCTACTGAAATTGAAAGGTATTCTCAGGGTTGTAAAAAGATGATTGATGCTTACCCAGAGGACTTGAACACTAATTTCTCTGCTGAGCTTCAGCAGTTTCACTCATATGTGTGCCATAAGTTCAGTGCAAAAAAAAATGTAAAAACAAGATTCAGTCATGCTGAACTTTATAAAATAATTGTAGAAGACAATATTGAGTGTGCCTTCCCAAATGTAGAAATTGCCTTTCGTATATTTTTAACATTAATGGTCACAAATTGCTCAGCTGAGCGTTCATTTTCTCAGTTGAAGTATATTAAAAATACCAACAGAACAACTATGCAACAAGGCAGGCTGGATGCCTTATCTCTACGGGATCTCGTAGGAGGTGTTATTGGTAAGTTTCTTAATAATGTATATTCCCCCAACATTGTCCCAACGTATGATGTTCCTAAGAATTGTAAATATCTTGTTTTACCTGATACCTACCATTTTAACTCTTTTGTGAAGAAGCAATTGTTGAGTGTTGTGAAGACATTTTATTTTTATACTGATTTTAAGATTGCCTTTGTCAATAATAATACCCTTGAATATTTTTTCCGATGTTAGGACAAAATCCCCCCTGCGATGAGCTGTTCTGTCGTTTATTTGTTTACCTGCCCTGGGTGTTCCCAGGGGAACTACGTTGGCAGTACAGTTCGTTCTTTGCAGGCGAGATTTTGCTCCCATACGGGTATTAGTCATAGGACAGGGAACGTTTTGTCGAGAAAAGAACAGTCTGCTATTAGAAGTTATTCTATCAAGTGTAAGGTTGACGTTTTTGTTGACAATTTTAAAATTCTTAAATCGTTAAAATGCTCGTCCTCCCTTCGTATTTACGAATCTTTGTGTATTAAGTTTCTGAACTCTAGTTTAAACGTTGATTCTGGCTGTTACCCCCTTTATATTAATTAGAATAACTACCTGCTAAATTTTCCCTTGCAACCCTGTCTCCTTTTCGCTTCAGTTTAACTTTTTATTCCGTTTAACATTATTTGTAAAGTTTTTTAACAATTTTACTTTTGAATGTCCTTAGTTTTAAGTTTTATTTTTTCATTCGTATCTTTTTTGTCATTTATATATTTTTTACTTTTGATTTGATTTTGCTTATGCCTGTTTCCACTTTGTAATTTTTATTTTTATTTTTGAACAGTTTTAATTTTGTACTGTAGATTAGTTTTTAACTCTCGACATTATATTTTTTGTCATGTATTAATTTTAGCTTTTATTTATTAGGCCTTAAAAATGGGTAGAGTTGCCCGAAATGTCGGCTGCAGCCAAATATAATGACCTTTTTGGTCTACGTCTTCGTTTTTATCCTGAATGTAAAACTATGTCTCCTGAGGAGGGATCCTATTTCATATATATATATATATATATATATATATATATATATATATATATATATATATATATATATATATATATGTTACGCGTGATCGGTGAAATTGTGCATTTCATGAAAAACGCAATATTTTGCGTTTTTCATGAAATGTGTAGGGGCTATAAAATAAACTTTG
>JAJOZX010000224.1:942500-1050000 GCA_023014485.1 Bathynomus jamesi
GTTCAGCTCTTGAAAGAGCTTCAGATCATTTGCTGGAGCCTTTATGGCCACAGAGCTTTGGAACCATGCTTTTAAATATATCTTTACAAGAAATATATTAAAATTTAAAAAGTTTACCCATTTCCTTTCTGAAGCTGTATTTCCTTTTAATCTCAAATTCGGTATTTCCTTCTGTAGATCGAATTGATTTCTAAACAACCACATTTTGAGAGAGTAAATGGCTCTTGACATCCATCTTGCTCGATAGACAGGAACTGGGCGCTTAAAAGAAATACCTGTGATTGGAATCCCGCCCAAAAATATGATTGAGAGCTCCAGAAGCTCTCGATAATCATCCCGAGGCTGTTGTTCGTGTAGGGTTGCGTTTGCGAACATGATACTGTCATCTTTAAGAGCAATGATTTCTTCTGCGCCAACATCTGCATGGGTAATAGGCCGATACTCATTTTGAATGACCTTTGGCCAGAATTTCTGGAAATGCTTGAAAATCTCTATGTCTGGAGATTTTGAGTTATCATTCAAAAGTATCTCATATGCTTTGCACAAAACAAGCTCATGAATGTGATGTCTGCATGCCAGAAAAAGTATATCCTTTTTAAGGTATTCCTCTAGTATAGTGCATGCACCTGCCCTTTGTCCAGTGTTGCTGGCAGTGGTATCGAAACTTAAGCCAATAATTTTGTGTGTGATCTTCCACTCTTCAATTGTTTCAATTACTGCTTTAGCGACCGTCTCTCCAGTGGAATCAGGAAGTTTTGGGACACTCCGTAATTTTTCAACACCATTTCCAGAAACCGCGATTGGTAAGCGATCAACATTTGTCTGATCTTGACTTGTGAGGTCTGGTAACATTTTGCCATCCCAGTGTAAAACAAAAGGGACATGAGCATTGCCGAAGGAGCTTTTTATTTCCAGCGCACTAGTTTTCCGATATTTGGCTCTAGCCCGATGAATGGCCCTGTGACTAATTATCATGTCACCAACGTCATATCCAAGACTTTGTGCTATGGCACTGATAATATGCGATGCACTTCTACTTGTTGATGTTCTGTCCAGTGCAGAGACAACTGCTTTATCAATTACCTGTTTAGTGCCTCGTTTAGATGCCTTACGAATTGAAACTTCCTTTAGAGCTTTATCAGTATTGTAGGTTGAAGTTGAGGGAAGGCAAATATCTTCATCGCTGCTGGAACTGATGCTATAAACAACAGTTGCGACAGTTTCTTGCATTTCTGAATGAGCTTTCAAACGTTGTCTATACCTGCCATATAACCTGGTCGGCCTTTCTGTCTTTGAGCAATAAGAAAAGCGCGGTCTTCCTCTCTTTTGGTTAGAGATAGGACATTTTGATGAGCAATGTCAAATACAGGACTCCCTCACTATACGATCGGGATACGTTCCTGGAAAACCGATCGTATAGCGATCGATCGTACAGCGAGCCCATTATAACATGGGTTCAATGGAGATACGTTCTAGGACTTGTCCAACCCCAGTACATAATTATAATTACCCTGTATCACCACCCCCAAAAGCATTTTTATAATGAAAAATACACTCGCATACTGTATTAAAAGAAATATAAACGAAAACATTTTTATAAAGAAAACAAACAAATAAAGTGTATTAAAAAAAGGAGTGGTAGGGCACACGTAACCACAAGTAATCGTTGATGAACGTAAAAGCACTGGGATGAACGCTGGGAAGTACAGGTATACAATCAAGAAGGCCGCCACGTGAGACACTGAGAGCGAGCGAGAGCGGGAGATGGTGCGTGAGTTGGCCACGGGCGGCGCTGATGAATGTAAACATTGGTTGGCCATTTTGGAAAAGATAAATGACTGCGGACTTGCGCACAGCCAGTACTGCCGCCCAGAAAAATTAACTCGCTCCGCTCGATCGATCGTAATAGCGAGTCTTGAGATCGTATAGACAGAAAAAGGTGTTAAAAAGTGTAGATCGTTCTATCGAAATATCGTATACCGAGCCAACGTATAGCGAGGGAGTCCTGTAATGTACTTTGTTCCTTTGAACACAGCGTCTCTGTTTTCCTACTTTTATTCTTTTTCAATAAATTATAATCATCAACAAGTTTATTAATCAGTTTGATAACATAATGTTTGTGGCTCGTTGCAATTTTTGCCTTGTCCCATATATTCATCAATTCCCCTGCTACTAAATGTATAGACTCCTTACGGGAGCATTTTTCTTCGTGTAAATGGAAAAAAACAAACTGACAAAATTTCCTTTTTTAGTGGTAGTTTTGTCTCTGGTAGGTGCGCAAATGGAATTTCTAACAGATAAACAGCTTCTTTACTTCTTGTAGAAGACATAATTTTGTTTAACCACTATAAGGATCGAATATCATATTCTAAACACTATCTGAAAATCTGAAACAGAAAAACACAATTATATATATATGGTTGTTACAGAAAAACACAATTATATATATATATATATATGATTGTATACGTATTAGAGGTCTGCGCGGGCACCTTAACTTGACCCGCACCCACCCCGCACCGCCAAGTATTTTGAAGTGGGGCCCACATCACGCCCGCAATGTGGGTACCCGCAGGTACCCGCACCCGCAGGCAACCCGCGCAGGCCTCTAATATGTATACACACATGTAAGCGTGTTTGTGAGCGTGTGAGAAAAATTAGCATTGCCTATCTGCACCGAAGTAAGGTTCGCGAGTGACTGAGAATGACAGGTTTAGACTTGAGCATTTGAAGTCGTTGAGCACCCACTTAATATTCATTAAATTGAACAAGATTTTTCCTGAAAAGTTTTGTTTCGAAATGTAACCAATTCACATTGTGTGCTAAGCTGTAAGTCAATTTTAAAATTTTATCATATATACAATGGGCACACCCTACTATATATATATATATATATATATATATATATATATATATATATATATATATATATATATATATATATATATATATATATCGTATCGTATCGCAATACATATATTATTCATATATCTAGTATCGTAACGAGATACAATTTTGCCAGTGTATCGAGTATCGTATCGCGTTACTTTTTTTGGCCCCGATACATCACCCTGTATATATGTATAGGGGTTGTAATGACTGATGATGCGAAATTTGAAACACAGAATAAGATAGCAGTAAACAGAGCAAAGAGAATAACTGGGCAGATAATGAGAACCTTTAAACGAAGGGATAGGAATATAATGATTCCTCTACTGAAAACACTGATCATACCCAAATTGGAATACTGCTCGGTCCTAATATCTCCATGTAAAAAAGAAGACATTAGACAGCTAGAAGGAATTCAGAGAAGCTTCACAGCCAAGATCAAGGGGTGCAAAGAATTAAATTACTGGGAAAGGTTACCGGTACGCGAATTAAACCTATATTCACTGGAAAGGAGAAGAGAGAGATACACCATTATTTACACTTGGAAAATAATGGAGAAACTAGTCCCTAATCTTACTCTGAACCCTGTAACCCCCAAAACAACAGTGGAAAGTAGGAAAGGAAGACTGTGTCGTGTTCCCAAATTAAAGGCTAGAGAGGGAACATCCTTAACCCTGAAAGAAAATAGTTTTGTTGTGAGAGGACCAAGACTGTTTAATCAGCTGCCCGAAGACCTAAGGAACACGAGTGGGGTTGCGGTGGACATCTTCAAAAGAAAATTAGACGCCTGGCTCAGAACAATCCCCGATGAGCAGGGCGTACCTGGCTATGTGAGGTGGAGAGTACAAGAAACCAACTCACTACTTCACCAGGCCAACTCGAGAGGAGGGGCGACAAGCTTAACCTTCGTGAAATGAGGAATCATCGCACGGAACATTTGAAAGGTTGAAAGGTTAAAAGGTATAAAATTATTCGAACCAGGATTCTAACTTAGCGCCTCTTGAATAGAGGTCAAGAACGTTAACCACCACGCTACGACAAAGTAACTAGCATTCGTATAGCCCAGTGGATAATACCATTGAATTTTGATGATGTGCAGTAATAATAGGGTATAAAAGCATGAATACATAAAATTTTATTGGGTTCCATTCTTGTTGGGGGGGGGGGGGGCAGAATTTTTTATTATCGAAAAATTATGTTTTGTGCTTGATGTTCAATATATATATATATATGTATATTATATATATATATATATATATATAATATATATATATAATATCGGGTGGGCAAAAAAAATGGGAGACCTATTAAATCCTTCATATCTCGACAAATACGGTACATAGCACCATGAAATTTTAGTATGTTAGTACTAGGTAATTTTATGGTTTGATGCCATCTTTTAGCGTCTGTTTTATCGATTTTATTGAGAAGCTTGTCCAAACCTCCTGCAGTTGGCTTACGTTAATTAAAATCGCTTTAACTAATTATCGCAAGATTTTCCTGGAATATTCGCCATAAATCCAATTTCTCAGCTAAATTGCTAAAAGATGGCTTACAAACCATAAAATTACCTAGTACTAACATACTAAAATTTCATGATTCTACGTACCGTATTTGCCGAGATATGAAGGATTTAAAAGGTCTCCCTTTTTTTTTGCCGACCCGACAATGCAGTAGTAGTGTAAATGAAGAATTTCCAGTGGCATAAAGAAATGTTCAATAAATCCTTAATTTTCATTAGTTTTCTTTGAAATCCGCTCACCGTATAGGAAATGTACTTAGTTGTGGGGTATGAGAAAATATTGAAATCTGACCATAACTTTGGATTTTACAGCCAAAGTTCGAGGTCTCCCTATTTTTTGCTTTTTGCCCACCCTATATATATATATATATATATATACATTATAACTGCAAACACGCAGTATAATTAGCGTAAAGAACGACGCTTTGTATAGGAGACTTATCCGCGCAAGATGAGAGCGAAAGAACGAAACATTGAAAAAATGAGGTACCCACCGGGAATCGAACCCGGGTCTTCCGATTGCCGGTCAGACATGCTAACCACTACACATAGGCCTCACCCAACAAATGCTCGTAATCCCTCTACATAGCGCAGAAACCAATGCCCCAAAGGGGCACCTCCCGCATGCCGTAACATTTATACATTATACTGCAAACACGCAGTATAATTAACGTAAAGAACGACGCTTTGTATAGGAGACTTATCCGCGCAAGATGAGAGCGAAGAACGAAACAATTGAAAAAATGAGGTACCCACCCGGGAATCGAACCCGGGTCTTCCGATGCCGGTCAGACCGGTCTGACCGGCAATCGGAAGACCCGATTCCGGGTGGTACCTCATTTTTTCAATTGTTTCGTTCTTTCGCTCTCATCGGCGCGGATAAGTCTCCTATACAAAGCGTCGTTCTTTACGTTAATTATACTGCGTGTTTGCAGTTATAATGTATAATGTTACGGCATGCGGGAGGTGCCCCTTTGGGGCATTGGTTTCTGCGCTATGTAGAGGGATTACGAGCATTTGTTTGGGTGAGGCCTATGGTGTAGTGGTTATCATGTCTGACCGGCAATCGAAAGACCCCGGGTTCGATTCCCGGGTGGGTACCTCATTTTTTCAATTGTTTCGTTCTTTCGCTCTCATCTTGCGCGGATAAGTCTCCTATACAAAGCGTCGTTCTTTACGTTATACATATATATATACATGTATATCGAAGCAAATAATTTGAAGTTAAATACATTAAAAGCGAAAGTTTTGTGAATTTAAATTTCTTTTCTGTTTTGTTGAAAATTTGGCTTAAAATTTAACTTGTCAAATTAAATTTTAGATTACTTTCGACCTAAGGACAAAGGTGCTGTATAAATGAATGAGAGATAAATTGCTTATTTCCCACACATACACATTTTTCTATGTTTATTTCCTTACACGATACACCCGAGCACATGTACAATATTCGTTAGTTTATCTTAATTTTTTAATTTACTTGGAAATAGATACATATACATAACAGAGCTGGGCATTTGCGGCATATTTTGCGGTACTGCGGTACTTGCGGTACCACCGCACTACCACCCCGGGCCCCCATAACGCAGTACCGCAAAGGATCGCTGAAAGTACCGCAGTACCGCTACCGCATTCAAATTTCCGCGTACCGGTTTGGTACCGGTTTGGTAGTGCAGCAGTACCGCAGTACCGCAATATGCCGCAAGTGCCCAGCTCTGAATTACATAATTTGGATCACCTGAAGATCAGGGCCCCCAGCCTCCGTTAGTTAGCCTTATAAGGCTAACTAACGAAAATATCACGACTTAACCTAACCAGTCATTAGTCAACTGTACGCCCTTGACGATTGGTTAGGTTAAGTCATGATATTTTCGTTGGTTGAAGATTTTAGTCATTTCGCGAAATGACCAAGTGAAACAGCCATTTCGCGAAATGGATCTTTTCCGTTTGACTGCCGCCATCGAAACATAATTAAACTTTTTGTATTTTGTATTTTAACTGAAATGTCTTGATGATACAAAATAAGTTACTTTATAAAAAAGCTTTTCTTAATTTCCCCTTCAAATTTTGTTTCTTATAAACAATTTTAATTACTTTCAAGATCCATGCTTAATTTTTAAGTTTTAATCGTGTACTCAGAAAAATAAGGGGATCACCTGAAGATCAGGGCCTCCAGCCTTCTTTAGTTAGCTTTATAAGGCTAACTAACAAAAATATCACGACCTAACCTAACCAATCGTCAAGGTCGTACAGTTGACCTAACGATTGGTTAGGTTAGGTCGTGATATTTTCGTTAGTTAGCCTTATAAGGCTAAGTAAAGAAGGCTGGGGGCACTCACCTCTTATGTTTCAATGGCGGCAGTCAAACGGAAAAGATCCCGCGAAATTACTAAAAGTTTCAGCCATTACGCGAAATGGCTGGTTACACACTTTGACTGTAGCATATACACACACACACACAGACACACACATACACACACACACACACGCGCGCGCGCATATATATATATATATAGGACCTTTTCCAGTTTGTGTACCGTTTTTCATATAATTTATTTTTGAGAATATTTTTGTTAAAACTAACGAAAATATCACGACTTAACCTAACCAATTATCAAGGGCATACAGTTGATCTATTAATTATTAATTATAACATTGTTTGTTTCTGTAATAGTATTTACTATTTACTAATAGATCAACGATAATTGGTTAGGTTAAGTCGTGATATTTTCGTTAGTTTTAACAAAAATATTCTCAAAAATAAATTATATGAAAAACGGTCCACAAACTAGAAAAGGTCCATATATATATATATATATATATCCACAGGGAAAGTAAAAAGCGATTCCAAGACCTTCTGTGTATTCAACACCTTATCAGGGAATAAAGGGCGAATGCAAGAGGCAGATTATAGTGTATATACGCGTATATTATTTGTACAGCGCAGACCAAAGAGGCAAAAGGTTTACAAATAATGATTAAAAAAAAAGATATCTTAATAAGATACGAGTCATTTTGTAGGTTCCCACCTATTATTAAACTTAGTTACAAAGTATATAAGTGCACATTCTAGAATGTTCCTTTTAGTTGTCTTTTTTTCTTTATAAAATTTTAGAACCTTCCCAACTGATACTATACCTATACATGCGTGGTTGTGCACACATATTTACGTTGTTTTATTCTAACTTTCAAAGTTTTTCCAGTTTGACCAATATATATACTGATTCGCATTGCTTACATTCACTGAAATAAACATATCCAACTGTATTACTTGGGCTGGTCTTAATCAGGCGAGATTTTATAGTATCTTTGTAACTGAAATGGACATTGCAGAATATATATTTATATCATTTGTAAATAATTTTAATAACAATTCGGGAACCTATAAAATGGACCATATTGACTAGGGATGTGTTGGATATCTGCTACGTATCTGGCAAGCTTTTAGATATCCCGTAATAATTCTACGATTGTTTATAAAAAACAAAGGATCACCTGAAGATCAGGGCCCCCAGCCTTCTTTAGTTAGCTTTATAAGGCTAACTAACGAAAATATCACGACCTAACCTAACCAATCGTCAAGGGCGTACAGTTGACCTAACGATTGGTTAGGTTAGGTCGTGATATTTTCGTTAGTTAGCCTTATAAGCCTAACTAACGAAGGCTGAGGGCCCTGATCTTCAGGTGATCCAAAATAAATTCAGTAAAGAATAACAAATAAACAGATCTACAGTACAGTTACAGCTAACGCTAATGTTTTCCATGGTTTGACGTCAGAAATAATTATATTGTACCTGCTAGGCTAACTTTCAGAATTTTTTCAGGAACCTTTACGTAAAAAAAGAATGAAAGTTACATAAAGTTTTATATTTTAAATAGGTTTCTCTACATTTTAGATATCTGACATGGCAGTAATATATTCATAGTATTATACTACCTATTTATAATGGCCAGTTATGGTTACCTTGTTTGATGCGTAAATCGGTACTAGAAGGAATGATGATAATTACAGTTATAAGTGATTGTTATTTATAGTTAATGATAGTTAAATGCTTGGGCCGAGGTCACCAGATCTTTTCAGATCAAAGAATGTTATTAATTAAATTATTAATTAGGTTGATTGATAGAATGAGTTTTCTTCCTTTATTACACAAAATAACGATTTATGAATGAGATAGAAACATGTCGTTTACAGTTGCAATAATGATTACACGAAATTAAATGATTTATGAATTAGACAGAAACATGTCATTTACAGTTGCAATAATGTATACACTTGAAGTAATAACGCGCGAGGTAAATGATTAGTCTTTATATAAAGTTAGGTGAATGACACAAGGACAGAATGGGGCCAGTAGTATAGCCTCAAAAGGGGAGAGTGCAAGAATGTTGCAAATGATTACGTAATGTTGCACAGGGGATGGGAGTTGTTGCAAAGGGGGTGGGAGGTTGTTGCAAAGGGGGGTGTTGCAAAAAAAAGAAAAAAAAGAAGAAAAAAATTCCCCCAAAGGGGGGATGCTGCAGGTGCAACAAGGAAAACTTGGAGGCGGCGTTATCCCCCAAGAGAAAGAAGGAGGAGAGAAAGGAGGAGAGGTGTTCACCTGGCAGGAGCCAAGTGCATATTAAGACTTCAGCCGAGTAGGCGTTGTTTTATTGGCTCCTAATCAGCCAGTTGGCTGAGCCAAGGGGAGAGGGGCACACCTGAAGGAGAGAGAGAGAGACACCTGAAGGAGAGAGAGAGAGAGAGAGAGAGAGTACTGGCCTTTGTTGCCAACCGGGGTTGCAAGGGGCATGCAACTTGGAGGCGGAGTTCTCCCCCAAGCTATTCCCCCCAAAGGGCCAGAAAGGAGAGAAAGGAGGAGAGGTGTTCACCTGGCAGGAGCCAAGTGCATATTAAGACTTCAGCCGAGTAGGCGTTGTTTTATAGGCTCCTAATCAGCCAGTTGGCTGAAACAGTCAGTTGGCTGAGCCAAGGGGGGAGGGGTACACCTGAAGGAGAAAGAGAGAGAGAGAGAGAGAGAGAGAGAGTGAGAGTAGTTGCCTTTGATTGCAAGGTATGCAACTTGGAGGCGGAGTTCTCCCCAAGTTATTTTCGTTTACCTAACCTAAGAGGCCTCTAAGGGGTTTTCCCAAAGGGCCAGAAAGAGAAGGACCAGAGGTCCTTGCTCGGCTGGGAGCCGAGCTTGAATGACTCCGTCAGTCGTCTCTCGGTCTTTTATAAACCTCTATTCTGGCTGAGTTGCCAGATAGCGCCATGTATTCAGTTGCTGAGTTGCCAGATCACGCCGTGTATTCAGTTGCTGAGTTGCCAGATCGCACCATGTATGCAATTGCTGAGTTGCCAGATCATGCCATGTATTCGGGTGCTGAGTTGCCAGATCGCACCATGTATTCCAGATAGCGCCATGTATTCCAGATAACCAAAACCATATATTAATCATCCATTTAAATAGTGTACCACAATATATATTTATATGACGGTAGATGAATCCAATTAAATTCTGTTTATTAAATAAATAATTTTTACACACTTAATTTTTATAGATATATAGATGTATATAGTGTTTTACAATAGATGTATATAGTGTTTAACGATTAGAAACAAATATAACATTAACTTGAACTTCATTAAACTTGAAGTTAAAGTTAAACTTTTCGGAGACGAAACAAATAACGTAATTAGCCTACACATAATTCAACCAACCATAGAAAACAGAATTATAGAAAAACAATTAGGTTTTTATGGATAACTAGTTTATCTTGACATAAGTTTACTATAATTATATATAACAGTCTTTTAAACATCTTGTGATATATATATATATATATATATATTAATTTTTTCTTTATTTAAAACAAGTTTGAATGTATTACTTTGCAAACAACATGAGCAAAATTAAACGATAAATATTTTATAATTTTTTAAGATAGATAAATAGATATATATAGTGTTTCACTATAGATGTATAGATGTATATAGTGTTTTACAATAGATGTATATAGTGTTTAACGATTAGAAACAAATATAACATTAACTTGAACTTCATTAAACTTGAAGTTAAAGTTAAACTTTTCGGAGACGAAACAAATAACGTAGTTAGCCTACACATAATTCAACCAACCATAGAAAACAGAATTATAGAAAAACAATTAGGTTTTTATGGATAACTAGTTTATCTTGACATAAGTTTACTATAATTATATATATACAGTCTTTTAAACATCTTGTGATATGTATATGTATATATATATTATATATATATATATATATATATATATATATTAATTTTTTCTTTAAAACAAGTTTGAATGTATTTACTTTGCAAACAACATGAGCAAAATTAAACGATAAATATTTTATAATTTTTTAAGAAGATAAATAGATATATACAGTGTTTCACTATAGATGTATAGATGTATATAGTGTTTTACAATAGATGTATATAGTGTTTAACGATTAGAAACAAATATAACATTAACTTGAACTTCATTAAACTTGAAGTTAAAGTTAAACTTTTCGGAGACGAAACAAATAACGTAGTTAGCCTACACATAATTCAACCAACCATAGAAAACAGAATTATAGAAAAACAATTAGATTTTTATGGATAACTAGTTTATCTTGACGTAAGTTTACTATAATTATATATATACACATTCTTTTAAACATCTTATGATAGGTATATGTAAATATATATATATATATTATTTATTTTTTCATATTATAACATTTAATTTTATTTTAGTGTTTATTTATGCAGTTTAGTTAGCCTCTTCATTTAAACTATAACATTTATAGTGCTGCAGTTAAACCACCCTTAAAATGGCAGAGTTTGTGCCGAATTGGAAAGGTTTTCACCCCGCCTTAGACCCACAGTTTAACGTGGAAACTGAATGCTTTTTTAAAATATAATTAGGCTATGTTTATAATTTCTTTATTATAAAATGTTAACAATTGAAATTATGTTAACACAAGAATTTGTGAAAACATTACTAATAACTTGTAAGTAAAAATAAAAATATAATATAAGGGACTACCATAGAAATGTAAGTGTCTATAATTTATTCACAAGAAACACGATTTTATATATGCTACTCGTCCGGACCCGTTATAGCGGATTGGTACACATCATAGCTCCACCCAGCTACATCGGCAGCCAATCACTACGAACATCTGGTCGTTTGGGGCGGAGCTTGGCGATTGTGCATATAAAAGGGGATATTTTTCAGTTGGGAGTAACAGTAGCTATTTTCGCGTCAGTGAATAATCATTCCCTCCACCATGGACCTCTACGTCTCCCCAGATTTGTATGAAGAAAGTGATACTGCAGCATTAACGGCAATTAGTCTTTTCAATGCGATTGACCGTGATGAATTATTTCCAACGCAAACCGTTGAAGATATTTGCAGTGACGCTCCTTACAATCCGACGCAAGGGACTACCATAGAAATGTAAGTGTCTATAATTCGATTTTATATATATATATATGGAGAGTTGTAGTATCTCGTCAAATAGATACTCGCCAAAAATTTTTCATGGCAATCAATGTTATTTGGTTTTACTTCTTACCCCCATTATGCTAAAATCGAAATTTTTTATGGCAATCAATGTTATTCCTCTTAAATGAACCAAAGATATCTTCACATAATGGAGCTCTGTCTGTATACTCTGTATATGTTTTAAAAGAATGAACATTATTCCTTTAAGGTCCGATGAGGATTTGACACGTGTTATACAATCTTTTGAAGAATCTCGTGTCATGAACACGGAGGATATACTGATCAGTCAGCAATGTCACACATCTTCCACCATGGACCTGTACGTCTCCCCAGATTTGTATGAAGAAAGTGATACTGCAGCATTAACGGCAATTAGTCTTTTCAATGCGATTGACCGTGATGAATTATTTCCAACGCAAACCGTTGAAGATATTTGCAGTGACGCTCCTTACAATCCGACGCAAGGGACTACCATAGAAATGTAAGTGTCTATAATTCGATTTTACATATATATGGAGAGTTGTAGTATCTCGTCAAATAGATACTCGCCAAAAATTTTTTATGGCAATCAATGTTATTTGGTTTTACTTCTTACCCCCATTATGCTAAAATCGAAATTTTTATGGCAATCAATGTTATTCCTCTTAAATGAACCAAAGATATCTTCACATAATGGGGATCTCTCTGTGTACTCTGTATATGTTTTAAAAGAATGAACATTATTCCTTTAAGGTCCGATGAGGATTTGACACGTGTTATACAATCTTTTGAAGAATCTCGTGTCATGAATACGGAGGATATACTGATCAGTCAGCAATGTCACACCGAAATAATGTAAGTGTTTTTCGATCTTTTTAGGGTAAGAAGACACAATATATTTTCATAAATTTATTAAATGAAAGAAATCAGTACAATAACCAACTACAGAATATATCGTTACAAATATACGAACAAAAACATTATACTATACAACGAGTACGTACAATTGGAAAACGGATTTTTATCTGTCTGCATACCATTTCATCGTTTCGGCGAGTGTGACACGGGTCAAATAAATTTAAAAAATTTATAAATTCTTTATCACATGACATATGCGTGAGAAATGAGACGCAGTACATTCCGCAAACATTACTAAAATATCCTTGTATACGAAATGGGTCCATACAACTTCGGGAATATGTAACTGAGTGAGAAATTTTACAATAATAGGGTCACTCCAGGGTTGAGTACCGAGTGAATCAAAATAGTACAGGCGCTGTCTATTTTTAAAATAGACAGCGATCCAGTGAATCCCTTCATTACCGATGACATCTGTGTTCACAATAAGACTACCGCATTCTCGCGTACTTGGCAAACTCAATGTTTCATTCTTCGCAAACACCGATAAATTTGGAACGTGTGACTCGTTCCATTACTTTCTGAAGTGTATTAGCATCCATTTTAAAAGTCAGTGATAACGCTCCTAAATCTATCTACTTCTATTAGGGCTTGCGATTCGAGAGATACTAGTACACTAATAGGAGCGTCTATAGGCTTGGCGAATTCCAGCCGCACTGAGATGTTTCCGCTCTGCTGTGGGGTTAAATGGGTATTTACGCTAGCAGATAAGTCAGGTGTAATGTCAAACGGATAAAGGTTAAATTGATCAATGAATTCTTCCTGCGTTACCCCATTACCAAGCTCATCACAATCACCTGCAATATCGGTCAGATTACTATAGGCTCTGGCACAAAGAGGTAACACAGCGTCTGATGAATAGTCCGTACCCATGTTCCACCCAAAGCAGTGCCATTAACGTATAGTATTTTTAAGTCCGAAATTCTCGAATTTAAAGGCACTCTTTTTATATTTTCCATTCACCGAAGCATGGTCCTGCATGCCGATTAATATCCTTTTAGGAAGATTTCCCAGGGCAATGTTTTCTATCTGCTTCGATGCCAACCCTGCAGGAACCGTATATAGTTTGATTTGCACTCTGTTAATAGGATATTTCACTGTAGCGTTTAGTAAATTTTTCTCAATTTCTAGTTGTTTTGGTGAACTTAATTTCACTCGCCGTACGCGGAGGTATGTGTCCATAATGTGAACCACAACGGGCTTTGCACCCTCTCTTGATCAGCAGCCAGATTTAAGCAGATCTCAGGACTCGTGCGGGTGAGCTTTATTTTCATATCCACCCCGTTGACAAGCAACTTCTCCTGGAAAGTGAAATCTGTGTGCAACCGTCCAAAACACTCGTATATTTTCTTTTTAGAATTTTTAAATTTGTCCTTTATACTATTTTCATCTTTAGTTTGATAATATCCCTCGGCACTTAAAAAGGTAGCCTTCGCTTCTTTGGAAAAGTTGAGGACATTTTCCAGATAGGCTCGTAGATGATAGTACCCCGTGCCTGCCGATATGCTGGTCTGATTTAAATATACGTCACACTGGTTGAATATGGAGTGCAGAAAGTTTGTTTCAGGGTATACAGCATATTTGTCATCGCAGACCGTTCCATCAGAATGGGCTATACGTAGCTTAGCGTACATGTGCACACAGCTTGGATCAAAAAAGTAAGGACCTGAGCTGGGTATCACGAATTCTATAGGTGCACTCGGGGAACTAATTGTGTTTAAAGGGTTAATTGTAATAAAGTCACTGTGCTCAATAGAAACTTGGGTTGGAGGTAGCTCAAAAAGGGACAGCTCCGATTTACAGCATTGTGAACTCCATGGGTGGATGAAGCGTGCCATGGCGAAATAGTGACTCCTCTCTCGACAAGTGGTAAACAAACTATGATTCATGAGATCAATGTCCTTAGCTTATATCAGTCAAAAAAGTGGTCAACCATAGGTTTCATTCGCTTACAGCACTTCTTTTTTGATAGCCTTTTACGTTTAATACCACGTGACCCCTTCTTCTTCCGGGCAGCCCGCTTCTTCCCGCCACCACGCATTTTTCTCTTTGCATCTTTGATGATTTCGTCCCGTGTACGCTTTAAATGTTTTTTTAGAGCCTCTTTAGGTTTAGCCCCGGCCAATATGTCTTCTGCAGTGTTAATACCTGATTGTAGCGCTTTCCTTCCAAGGTATCTGGCACCCCTCTTCAGCAAAGGAACAGCCGTACGTAGTATGGATGAAAAAATGGACCCAAGTCCACTACCGCGCTGGTATCGCACCCCTCGATAGACGGTGAAAGGCTTTCTATCCATTATAACTCAGTGCGTCGAAAGTGTAGCTTCACTGTTAAGCTCCCGTTACCGAATGGGAAGTTTTCACCCTCAATCGTTCTTATATATATTGAGATATTGGTTATTAAATTAGTTGCGACATTCACATAATGGGGTCTGTCATATGTAATACTCAAACTCCTTCCTCTATGGTTGGGGATGTGAGCAATGCGCAGCAGGCGTGCCTGGGTATCCCCAACAAACTGGTGCTCCACTATATTACTGTAAATATAGCACATGTCTGGGGACCTTTCAGCCAATTTCTCCATCTTCAAATGATACATTAATCTGGACAAGTCATGCTGTGTCTCGTGAAATGTGTCTCTTTGGAAGGCTGCGCTATATCCGCCATTGGGTAGAATTTGGAACTTTCTATGGTCTTTAATACGTCTGTTAGTCTTTGATTTTAGGATTAGTGTATGTGCAGGGTTGTTTACGATTTCGTATACTAAATCATTCGTAAGGTTTGAGTTTCTTAAACTTACGTTTAAGCCTCTCACAACATCCTCGGCCGAACCATATTGACCCGGTCCTAGTCTTA
Organism: Bathynomus jamesi; assembly: GCA_023014485.1. NCBI lineage: Eukaryota > Metazoa > Arthropoda > Malacostraca > Isopoda > Cirolanidae > Bathynomus > Bathynomus jamesi. Next base: position 958,161 of record JAJOZX010000224.1, read on the forward strand.
CTTCTGTACTGTAATACCGTGCAATCTTAGTCCGAGCGATACGCATAGTTTCATTCATAGCTACCCCAGCTTTTTCACACTCGTCAATGTCTCTAAGAATCGTAAAAACGGTTTTTTATGTTCAATATTTAAAAAGATGGTGTCCAGCTGAATTTCGCTTATCCCCACCTCATACGAATCACGACCCAATTCAATGTGCTTGTGGAGCTCTGTTATAAAGTTGGTTAGTGTGTTGTTAGGGTGTACAGACAGGGACGAGGAGGACGGGAGTGTGACGTAGAAATGGTTAGGAGCCATGTTGCATACTATTTAAGCTTCATTATTGCATCAGCTTTTATATAGGTGTTGAAGCTTTCTGGGTACCGTAGCCATTTCACCAGGTACATTTTTCTCTTTCCTGAACCTTTGCTTCCTAAAATTTTCTCAATTTTAAACGCATTTTTTTCTAAATTAACGCAACTTTCTGCAACTCCTCGCGGTAAAAACCTCCTGAGATTTCTTCCCCATTCAAATCTTCAATGTAATACATCATTATCTCACCTTTAGGTCTCACAGCCCTTACTTTAAAAATCTCGCGTGTCCATCCTTGCTCAAAACCCTTTGCGAATTTATTCCCCGAACGCGACAGCCTTACATAATCATTGATTTTGAAGCGCGCAGAGTGTGGTGGTGGTGGTGATCCATCTCTTCTCGGGAGCGTACCTCTTTCTAAAACATCGTTAGGTGTTGTCCCAATCGTGCGATGATGTGAGCGGTTGTAGGATGATGCCAATAATTCCAGAATGTCTAGAAATCTGTATGTGTTTTTATGTGTAAAATAACGGTGCATGCGTTCCTTTATGGTGCGCTGAACTCTTTCAGCTAAAGAAGCCTTATGTATAGAATTGGTTGTGTAATAGCTGATATTAAACTCTGTCAACATGTTCTGAAAAGCACGGCCTATAAATTCCTTCCCCATATCCGTACAAAAATAGCCAGGAACCCTGTTTTCTTTTAACATTAGCGTTTTGGTGGCTTTAGCAACTGTTTCAGGTGATTTATTTTTCAGAGGAACTAGCCACAGATATCTAGAGAATACGTCTATTATGAATAGAATGTAGCGGTATCCATCGTTATACACAGAATATCTTTGCATGTCTGTTAAATCTGCTTGCCAAATAGAATCAATCGAGGAAGCCGTTGTCTTGGCTGTTTTAAACCTTTTTCTCACAGGCTTATGAAGCGTATAAACGTCCTGCTCCCTCAAAAATCTTTCAACATCTTTTCTTCCTACTCCGTAAACACTTCTGTACAGTCTATCTACGCCGCCGTAAGAGGATGGGGTAGAAATGTCATAATAACGTTTAGTTAATACGTTAGCCATTTGCGTATTTTAGAGGCACGTGGGTAGGGTTGGTTTAACCTCTTCTTGCTCCTCTTCAAAGGTGTTACCGCCGGGGGTGACGGTGCCTTCAATTGTGTCACATGCGTTGCATGTTCCAAGTCTTTTAACCTGTTCAGATTTCCTATCAACGTTTTAGGGACATTTATTTGTTGTAGTCTTGCTTTAATATGCTTCCATCCTGATGGTGATGGCCTATCCCACTTTCTCACCAGATCATGGACAATGTCTACGATATTCGATCCCTGTACCTTTGATCCTTCCACAATGAGCTCGCCTGTATCGGTCCATTGTATGGCTGGATCCTCATTCAATAGATTATAAAGACTTAAGCCTTTACTCATCAATGTATGTGGGAGGGTGCTTTTTAATACATGTTCGATATGCTGTGTGGCTAATCTTTTTGGTTGGTCAGCCGTATCGTCGGGCACAGATCCTATGTCGCCATGTCCATCGTCCCCCGTGCTGTGCCTAATAACCACAGGAATCTCTGTAGGGCTCTTATAATTTTCGTACTCGTGAAGAAATTTCTGCAGAGCTTCTTGGTATAAGATTCTTTTCTCATCAGGTGTTTTTTCACTGTTTAATAGGGCTAACAATTCGCTTTCCATTCTTTTAAGTCTGCTTTTACGGGGATCTAGATACGTGTCTGGATTCCTTTGCAGTGAGGCGTACACCTCGTGGGGAATCACTACCACTTTCTTCATTATATTAATCTAGTCAGTAAAGGACCCAAAACTGAAAATAAGATGGGGAGAAATGACCCTCCTGTTTGTACAATAATTCGTTTTTTCTTCGCTACAGTTTGACTTATACGAGCGAGTGCACGTATTATGTTCTTGTAGCGGCGTAGGCGAGCCTTCTGATGGGTTTTCATTGATACATTGCAATTTATAACGTTAAGACAGATTTCACAGATGCATTTTAAAAAGTCGGCGTCGATATTTTTAATAAACATCTGCTGCAATGCCCGGGGCAGTCGATGATAGATTTTTATTAATTCACGGTATTTCTTTAGTCTCTTTGTCATTCTGGAATATACACCGTTTCAGGCTCGTTTGGAAATATATTCGTTCGCAGAAGCACTCTAAACGTGTTTCGCGGATGAAGGTCGCAAAGCAAATATCCGTAACGCGTGCTTGTAGCTTCTTTATAAACTTCCAAAAACTCCTTACGCTGATTCGGGAACATTTGATTGGCTAATACCCCAATTTGTGATACATCTCTACGTTGCGCGAATAAGACTAGATATTGCGTATTTAACGACACATCGTGCATGTATCTATTTTTGAAAAATAGATTCTGATTGATGAAGAACACGCTTATGTTAAGATGGTCGGAGAATACTGTAAATGTCTCGGCAAACGTTTTATCCATCTCCAACATGAGATCTTCAATTACAATGATTGAATGTTCATTTCCCTTTAACGAATTAACGTCATATACGCCTTTGTGGAACAAAATATCATCTTGGTACTCGTTGAACACTGATTGATACGTCGAATAGCACCATATAACTTTATGCACAAATTTCGAGAACATCTCTCCCTTTTCTTTAATGATTTTAAGCATAAACACAGTTTTACCACATCCTGTAGGTCCAGATATAATACATGTGGATGGACTCGTGAATCTGAATTTTTCTACAGAGTCCATTTCTAACACGTTACACTCCTAAGTGGGTCATTTACAAAATATTACAAATTTTGAGTGCTGTTCCTTATATTTTGCTTTCTTCTCCCACACAACCGTGAATGACGATGAGGTAGAGCATCCCATCATTGACATTACGGATGACCTCGACGACAGTGTAGTTGTGATCTCCTCTCCTGCCAACGAACCCTCACCAGCGATACCGGTAGCACGTCCAAAGCGGAGGTATGAGAACCCCACGTCAGGTATAAAGCGCACGAAATACGCGCCTGTTGCAGCGGTAATAGATCCCCAACCCTGAAACTCTTACGCAGCAAGCCCCCCAGCAGCACCTCCAGCTAATATATCCCCTTATTCATCCGCCGCCCCCCGTTCTGTTAAGTCTACAATAATAGAGCCCCAACCATCAACCTCCTACGCAACAGGCCCCCCAGCAGCACCTTCCGCTAATATATCCCCTAATTCATCCGCCGCCCCCCGTTCTGTTGAGGATGAATAACGCTCGAATTGGTGCGATCCGCAGCCCCCACCCCAGCCTTGACTAGAAATCGGTATAGAGTCAGGGTCGACCCTAGAGCCATGTATAGCAATGGAATTGAGCGCGGGCTACGCCGGGTTGTACAGCATATTGTAGAGTTTGCTCTTCAGAATCGTGACGAGCGTGAAGTCAGGACGAGTCTGTCCTTTGGATTCGGGTCAGATGACGGTGATGTAGACGATTATTGGGTGATAGTGCCATTTAGACGTTTGGCGGCTGAAGATGTAGAATATATATTAGGACGTATAATGCAAGCCGCCCAAGTAGTATAGCCTTCAATATGGACAACTTCACGGTAAATATTGACCATGTATTCCGTGTTGCGGGTCATAGTGCCATACCGTATACTCTTAACTTCAATTCTCCGACTATTTACCGAAAGCATATAAACGTCGATCGTGGTTGCGGCTTTATAGCAGTACTCTTAGCACGTATGTTTACTGTACAAAATACACGGACTCAAAAAATTTGGCTGCCTACGGTCGTGGAGCGTGCCCGTAAACTGGCTGTAGACTGTGAACTTGAATTTGACTGTAATATGGGTCCTGAAGAGCTGAGAAGGGTAGAACAGGAAATGAATGTCCGCATAGTTGTATTTGGGTTGGATGATCGTCGTAGGACTGTGTATGTTTTTAAAAGCTGTGTGAGAGATCGTACAAGACCCCTACTTATTTTAGGGTTGTCAGGGAAAACGTATCTCCCCATCCGTAATATAAGGTGGCTTTACGCGAGTTATGACAAAAGTCGAAAATATGAGAGACATCATGATTTGTGTAAGGGGTGCCTCGAGTTTGCGGATGATATAGTGAAACATTGTAAAGAATGTCACATGGTATGTGAGCAGTGTAAAAGCACCAAATGTGAAAGCCGTGTAGTTGAAGCTGAGAAGAGAGACTGTGATGTGTGTAGACGCACATTTTTCAATAATAGCTGTTTTGATTTCCATAAATCAAATGGCACGTGCAGGAAAATGAGAATCTGTGAATGTGGTATGTTTCACACAATGGATAATTGGGGAAAATTTAAGCACAAGTGTGACGTAATTCACTGTCCTACATGCCAGGAGGAATATAAGGCGGATGGAGTAAAGCATGTATGTTATATGAAAGATGCTAAGCCTAAAAATAACCCTTGTATAACTGTATACTACGATATAGAAACATATACGAACGCTGAAACCAAAGAGGTAATTCCACATTTACTTGTGAGCCAGCCTATCTGTGATGAGTGTATGGATATCGAATGTGACGAGTGCCCCAAATGTGGTAAACGGACAAACGTTTTTAAAACGAATGTCTGCGATAGTCCTGTGAAACTATTTGTGTCCTATATTGTCAAGTTAGCCGACAAGTTCAAAAAAATGACTGTGTATATTCTCGCCCATAACGGGACAAAGTTTGACACGCAGTTCCTTTATAAGGAGTTGCTTGAACACGAATCCTCTGAGATATTTACAGGTGATCCATTGAAAAGAGGCAACAAATTAATACAGATGCAGATAAGAGGCAATGTACAATTTAAAGATACTTTATTATTCACACCTTGTAAATTAGCAAAGCTACCCAAGGTGATGGGAGTAGCAGCTGAAGTTTCCAAAGGATACTTCCCTTACACTTTCCTCACCAGCGAGACTTTAAACTACGTAGGCCCCCCCCCAAACATTAACATTGATTGCCATAAAAAAATTTTGCCGAGTATCTATTTGACGAGATACTACAACTCTCCATATATATAAATCGAATTATAAACACTTACATTTCTATGGTAGTCCCTTGCGTCGGATTGTAAGGAGCGTCACTGCAAATATCTTCTACGGTTTGCGTTGGGAATAATTCATCACGGTCAATTGCTTTAAAAAGACTAATTGCCGTTAATGCTGCAGTATCACTTTCTTCATACAAATCTGGGGAGACGTACAGGTCCATGGTGGAGGGAATGATTATTCACTGACGCGAAAATAGCTACTGTTACTCTCAACTGAAAAATATCCCCTTTTATATGCACAATCGCCAAGCTTCGCCCCAAAAGACCAGATGTTCGTAGTGATTGGCTGCCGATGTAGCTGGGTGGAGCTATGATGTGTACCAATCCGCTATAACGGGACCGGACGAGTAACATATATATACAATCGTGTTTCTTGTGAATAAATTATAGACACTTACATTTCTATGGTAGTCCCTTATATTATATTTTTATTTTTACTTACAAGTTATTAGTATTGTTTTCACAAATTCTTGTGTTAATATAATTTCAATTAACTTATTTTATAATAAAGAAATTATAAATATAGCCTAATTATATTTTTAAAAAAGCATTCAGTTTCCACGTTAAACTGTGGGTCTAAGGCGGAGTGAAAACCTTTCCAATTCGGCACAAACTCTGCCATTTTAAGGGTGGTTTAACTGCAGCACTATAAATGTTATAGTTTAAATGAAGAGGCTAACTAAACACTGCATAAATAAACACTAAAATAAAATTAAATGTTATAATATGAAAAAATAAATAATATATACATATATATATATATTTACATATACCTATCATAAGATGCTTAAAAGAATGTATATATATAATTATAGTAAACTTACGTCTAGATAAACTAGTTACCCATAAAAACCTAATTGTTTTTCTATAATTCTGTTTTCTATGGTTGGTTGAATTATGTGTAGGCTAACTACGTTATTTGTTTCGTCTCCGAAAAGTTTAACTTTAACTTCAAGTTTAATGAAGTTCAAGTTAATGTTATATTTGTTTCTAATCGTTAAACACTATATACATCTATTGTAAAACACTATATACATCTATACATCTATAGTGAAACACTATATATATCTATTTATCTATCTTAAAAAATTATAAAATATTTATCGTTTAATTTTGCTCATGTTGTTTGCAAAGTAAATACATTCAAACTTGTTTTAAATAAAGAAAAAATTAATATATATATATATATATATACATATCACAAGAAGTTTAAAAGACTGTATATATATAATTATAGTAAACTTATGTCAAGATAAACTAGTTATCCATAAAAACCTAATTGTTTTTCTATAATTCTGTTTTCTATGGTTGGTTGAATTATGTGTAGGCTAACTACGTTATTTGTTTCGTCTCCGAAGAGTTTAACTTTAACTTCAAGTTTAATGAAGTTCAAGTTAATGTTATATTTGTTTCTAATCGTTAAACACTATATACATATATTGTAAAACACTATATACATCTATATATCTATAAAAATTAAGTGTGTAAAAATTATTTATTTAATAAACAGAATTTAATTGGATTCATCTACCGTCATATAAATATATATTGTGGTACACTATTTAAATGGATGATTAATATATGGTTTTTGTTATCTGGAATACATGGCGCTATCTGGAATACATGGTGCGATCTGGCAACTCAGCACCCGAATACATGGCATGATCTGGCAACTCAGCAACTGCATACGTGGTGCGATCTGGCAACTCAGCAACTGAATACACGGCGTGATCTGGCGACTCAGCAACTGAATACATGGCGCTATCTGGCAACTCAGCCAGAATAGAGGTTTATAAAAGACCGAGAGACGACTGACGGAGTCATTCAAGCTCGGCTCCCAGCCGAGCAAGAACCTCTGGTCCTTCTCTTTCTGGCCCTTTGGGAAAACCCCTTAGAGGCCTCTTAGGTTAGGTAAACGAAAATAACTTGGGGGAGAACTCCTCCTCCAAGTTGCATACCTTGCAATCAAAGGCAACTACTCTCTCTCTCTCTCCTTCAGGTGTACCCCTCCCCCCTTGGCTCAGCCAACTGACTGATTCAGCCAACTGGCTGATTAGGAGCCTATAAAACAACGCCTACTCGGCTGAAGTCTTAATATGCACTTGGCTCCTGCCAGGTGAACACCTCTCCTCCTTTCTCTCCTCCTTCTCTCCTTTCTGGCCCTTTGGGGGGAATAGCTTGGGGGAGAACTCCGCCTCCAAGTTGCATGCCCCTTGCAACCCCGGTTGGCAACAAAGGCCAGTACTCTTTTTTGTCTTTTTTTTTCCTTTTTTTCTTTTTTTTTAAATTTTTTCAAAGAAAATTTTGCAACACCCCACCCCCCTTTGCAACAACCCCCACCCCTTTGCAACATAGCAACATTACATAATAACTTGCAACATTCCTGCACTCTCCCCTTTTGAGGCTATACTACTGGGCCTGCACGAATAATGTTTACATAGTGGTAGCTCGTGGGTCACTGGTTGGTCTGAGAGAGAGAAGACGCCGTGTTCAGAAGTCCTTAAGATGAAACCAAGCTGTTGTCTTGAGGTCTTCACGCGCTGTGACGTCATCTTATGCGTGCTTATGCGACGTCATCTTGAACATGTTTGAGGTGATTTATTATATCGCTAATTGTGTTGATGGACTATTTCATAGGTGTTTGCAAACGTCTCTGCCAACTTCAGTTGGTCACTACAGTATTGTAATTTGAATATGCCATTGAAAGCATGGAAGCTTTTTAGACAAAATTACTGAGATTAAGTTTATTCATTGCATAATAGAAGTGAAAATTGCAAGTAACAATAATAACAAATAATAATAACACTAATCATAATAATAATAATAATAACAAAATAATAATAATAATAATAATAATAATAATAATAATAATAATAATACTGTAATAATAATAATAATAATAAACAGAAGGTAAGAAAGTACAAAAGTAGTGTTTGATTATTTTACACAGTTTTAAATGAAGTGATCAAATGTATATTTAGTAGAAAATAAATTATGCTTAATAAAAAATAATTTAGGATAAATTATGAAATTAAAAGGTTTTATGAAATTAGCAGTAGTTAATTATAAAATGGGAACTTAATTGCTATGGTAAAAATGGCAGCATTCAACATGTACTGGTACATCAGTAAAAGCTAATAAAGTACTTTAGTGATTTATGTAAAACATTTAGTGATTTATCCTGCCTGATATTTATGGGAATGCATTCCATACATCTGCTCCTTTGAAAGAGAATGCATTTCCTGCAGTTTCCATTGTATAGTTTGGCTTCTGTATAAAGTCTCCGGAGAATCTAGTGTGATAATGATGATGAATTTGATAGGGGGTTGATTGCATTTAGAATGAGTGATGTATGTTTATTTTTACTGAGAACTTTGAACATACAGTATTGACAGCAACAATGAATTTTATAAGCTATTTTTTTTTTAATATTTAGCTCTTTAAATAGTGGGAAGTGTGACTGTCTGTTATCATTATTTGAAAGGGCTCGCAGACATTTTTTATGAATGGCTTTTAAAGGATGATTTATATAATTCTTTGAGCTACCCCATGTTGTAATGCAATGTAATATATGTGGGTGGATGAAGGAATAATACAGGGTAAGGAGTGCGTTTTGAGAAAAAGTCTATTTCACTTTAAACAATGCGAATAGAAATCTTGATATTTTGAATTTCAAATGACTTTTGAAGTTTAGTTTTTCGTCTAAATTAATGTACTTTAACTTCATTCATTTTTGCAAGTCATATTCCCATTTTTTATTTGATAGTTTGTATTTATATGTTTTGTGGTAATAACCATATAAGATGACTTTCTTGGGTTCAATAAACGTTTATTAGCACCCATCCATTTATACACATTTTCTAATTGCCCGTTCGTTTCATTTATCAGAAAGTCTGCGTTATGATGTGAAGAAGTAAGTGTGTTATCATTTGCATATTGTACGCAATTTAATGTGGTTAATAGATGAAAATCGTTGACGTGAGTTAGAAATAGTAATGGCCCAAGAATAGATCCTTGTAGCACCCCAATAGATAGATAGCATCGCCTTGTCGGAAAAATTATCTTTTAATCTAATGTACTGATGACAACTTGTCAGATACGATCTGAATCAATCGATGATAGTTCCTCTTATTCTGTATATGTGAAGTTTATTCAATAAGGTTTCATGCGAAAGTGTGCCAAATGCTTTTGACAAGTCGAGAATAACCAAGGCGGTTTTTAGCTGTTTAACTTTTGACGGACATTTTCTAATAGCATGTTTATGGCATCTTCCGTTGTATGCCCACCACTGAACCCAAATTATGTTCTAGTTAAAATACTGTATTTGAATAATAATTTAGTAAGGTTATTGTATATGATTTTTTTCAAGTACTTTACTTAAAATTGGCAATATGGAAATGGGACAATAATTGGATGGAATGTTTGCGTTTCCTGATTTAAATCCGGGTCAAACTTTAGCTTCCTTTAGAGTGTCAGGAATATACCTAGTGTTACCTATTCATTCATTAGTTTACTGCAGAGTACTTCAATTTCATCCGATCCTAACTTGCATATTTTTACTGGGGTCGTATTGATGTCAAAATCTTTACCCGTCAGACGTTTTATTGCTAAAAAGATATCGTTCATTAGGATTGGATGAAAGTAAAATGAGTTTGGAGAGGGTTGTAGCATGTATTGTCGGTAGTGAGTGTCATTATGTTGAGTCGAGGCTGCAGTATTGGAGTTGATATTTGCAAAGAAGTTGTTTAATAAATTGGCTGTGCCTATGGAATCACTAAGAATTTCCGTCTTGTGTGAGGGAGGACAAAGGATTTGTTTTCACCTTTTTTGTGTTCATTAAGTCATTCAGAGTATTCCATAGCGTTTTAAGATCGGATTTTTGTTGTTCATCAATTTTTTAACAATAGTTATCTGCTTTCGCCCTTTTCATGGCTGCATTAAGTCTGTTACAGTAGTTTTTGTATGTCTGTTAAGTAATAATGTCGGTTTTTCATAATTTAAAGAGCGTACGTTTGTGTTTAATACTCACAATGACTGCCTGGGTGATTCATTTGCTGTTGCATTTAGTTTTAGATGTTACTTTTAATTTAAGAAGAAAGTTGTGTTGAATACACCCATTAATGTGTTTGAGAATGCTTTAATTTTTTCCAATGTCTTGATTATTTTCGATTACTCCAGTTCTGTCAAAAGCCGTTATTCCTCTAAGGAATTTTAGTTGTTTATTATAGCTGTAAGATCTTTCGTCAACTTTTATATTTTCCTTTGCGGAGAAATGGATAATTAGCATGGGGTACGTAGGCAAGTGATCTGTGATATTTAATGTGATTATACCCGAGATGCAGGCAAGCGGGGACCGTGCCCATATTTAGTCTAACACATTTAAATTTCTAATGTAATTGTGAAGTCTAGTTGGCTTTGTAATAGCTAATTTAAAACTACTTGCAGTCATGACGTATGTCGTGAAGGAAGCTGTTTTTATTATTTTAATGTTCTTTTGTGAGATCATTATTTGTCTCCTGCAAGAACACAGTCGTTACCGATATAACTGGAGGTTAGAATTCGATAGATATTTGTAATAAAAGTTGGTACGTTACCAGTTGGTGGTCTGTAAATGCCTGAAATTGAATACGGGGTGTTAAAAATAAGCATTTCATTTGAAAGTGTTTCTGAGGTATTGTTTATGCTTGTCAGTTCTTCGATACTTTTACTCTTGTAATTTGAGTTTACAAACACATGTACGCCTCCTCCCCTATACATATACATGGTTGCTCGTGTATCCTGGAATGTTAAAAAAAATTGTATTATTTTCATTTAACCAGGTTTCAGTTAATATAATGCACATGAATTTATATTGTAATAATTTTAAGTTAGCTGTCAATTCGTCAAAGTGGTTTGGGAGACTGCGAATCTTACAGTACTGAGAGTATTTAAATTGTTGATCAAGATGTCGAGATTAGTGTAAGATGGTAACAGAAGTAATAATAGGTAATACATATATATGTTACAGTGAATGTCTAAAATCAGGCAATTTGTAAATTCACTGAAATTTCAGGCAATGTATCAAATTGATGATACACACAAAACCTAACTTAACCTAATGAATTTTTAGGCAGCATATTGGGAAATACCAGTGGCCAATGGCCATGCATATGCAGTATTACCAGAAAGGTTAGGTTAGGTTAGGTTAGGTTTTGTGTGTATCATCAATTTGACACATTGCCTAAAATTTCGGTCAATTTATTGCCTGATTTTAGACATTGACTGTAACATATATAATTATATATGCTTCAGCTCAATCTCGCTTCAAAATATCTAGTATCACGTGCAAAATACACCAAGCTTATCATATCTGTTCAGATTGGTTCATGTTCCATGGAGAGATTAGTTACCTCCAGCAGTTCTTTAAACACAATTTATACCCAATACGTGGACGACGGTTATAGTAAACTGGTCGGTTCTCGGTCAAAACTTTACTATATCCGTAGGTGCTTTATGAACGCAATATTTCGTCCAGAAAAGGAGAGGAATATGCATGTAACCTCCTCGTTAACCTCACTGATGTTCCGTGTGTTGGTCTCTCTTCACACGAAAGTCAAGCTGGTGGCCCTACCTCTAGACCTGGCTTGGTGAAGGAGCGAGTTGCTTTCTTTCGCTCTCCACCGTACATAGCCAGGTACATCCCGCTCATCTAATACCGTCTTGAGCCAGGCATTTAGTCTTCTCTTGAAGACTTCAACTTTGACCCCTGTAACGTTTCTGAGGTTCTTAGAAAGCTGGTTAAAAAGACTTGGGCCCCCTGACAACCAAGCTATTTTCCTTCAGTGTTGAAGAGGACCCTTGTCGGGCCTTTAATTTGGAATCACCACACAGTCTGCCTTTCCTATTTTCCAGCGTTGTTTGAATGGTAATTGGGTTTAGTTTGAGGTTTGGTACCAGTTGTAGATCCATTTTCCCACTTTGCCTGTTATTCCCATATATTTCATTTTATGCGCTATTATACCATGACCACATTTGTCAAAAGCTTTAGCAAAATCCGTGTGTATGACATCGTAGTTGTCATTGCCTTCCAGTGCATCTAGGATATTGTTTTGTGCTCTATAAGTTGTGAGAGGCATGATCTTCCACCCCGTGCTGATTTTCGTTGAATCTTTCCAGTGTCTCCAAGAAATAATAGATTTTCTTCCTAACATTTAAAAAACCTTCATTAACGAAATCAACATACATTATAAATCGAAATACATGACAAAGTTATATGTACAGTTGCGCTCACTATTTGGTGGACACTCTTCAGAACCGATAGCGATACCTGGCATATATTTGTTGTGTGTACTACAAACGGTTGTAACATTTTATGAATGAATCTGGGGTTTAATGCTGATTGGTTGGTTGACTCATTGCCAAATGTCTTTAGAACATAATTATTTCCATTCATCACTCTGGTTTACATATTACTAAGGAAACATAAATAAATAATTAAATATAAATCCAAGAAGGGGATACACATTAACAACAGGGATGTCAATGAAGTGAATAAAAAATGGTCTTATAAAAACTAAAAAAAATTCTTTTGACGTGATGACAGTATTCATGGTATTGGCAAGCCTGTCATCCTGAACGATGCATAAAAACATAGCCGTTGGTAGGCATTATTGCGCCCTGAGCAAATTCCAAACTGATTCATTTATTTATTTACATTTAATATTGAACATACAGTAGTAGATTCAGATATTATTTTGTTATAACAAAGACAGAGCAAAAACCTGATATATATATATATATATATATATATATATATATATATTAAATACATAAATAGACGGTTTAAGAATGTAAAAAACAATGTTTTGATGAATATTAAATTTTAATAACATTATAACATCACCAGACAGATGGGTATCTGTAGGTTTCATACATCACTGCTTAGAATATCTTCCAATTGACAAATGACGACAGCTGAATGGATACTACTGGTATGGCATTGTTATATCCCGAGCAAATGCTATTTCTACATCAGCAACACTCATATAGTAATAAACACTCACTGAGAGAAATATTATTTAGAAACGAAGAATGTTTTGTATTGAGGCAACATCATAAATACATAAAAAAAATTTGTATTAATAAGTTCCATGTTACAACTTAAATGTTGGACCACTGCAGCTGTGACTCTTGGCGGTCTTTTACCTGAAAGGAGAGAATTACAGAAAATAAAACTATTACAGTGATTCATATCAATAAACATAGAGCCATTTAAACGATGATATTTGATAATTTTGCAAAGGTGTTACTCATTCATAATTACCATTGCATTTGAGAGATATTTTATACATGAACACAACAAATTTAATATCTTGTCCAGCCACCGTTGTTTTCTATGACTTCCTGCAATTGATGTGGTACAGAAGCAACATGATTATATACCAGCTGTTGATTCCTCTTCAGCACCTCCCACTCACTGAATGTGTGTTGTAAAAACTGGTCCGTTCATTCGTTTCTCCGCTGGTTCTCACACATTTACAATGTTGGCCCATATATTCTCGATGGGATTCATATCACAACTCTTACTTGGCTAATCCAGAAGGTCGATATTTCTTTGCTCAGAGAACCAGCATGTGACGATCCGTGTTGTGTGAATTGGGGACCTGTCTTGAATAAAAATGATTCGCTCAGGAAATGGCAGAGCATATGCACGCACAGAAGGAAGCATAACCTCTGAAAATTTCTATATACTGGTCTGCAGTAAACCTCCCTTCTATTTTGGTGAGCTCTCCTACACCATACAGATGAATCCATCCCCACATGTTACAGGTGATATGACCGCTACGTGCTTCCTCATAGATGTACTCTTGAGTATATCGAGTATTATTCCTCCTCCAACAATGAAGACGGCCATGGGATGTGGAAGAAAAGGTCCTTTCGTCAGTAAATATCACTCGGCTCCAAAAGTCAAGTCCTCTGTCAACATGTTGCCGAGTATATCGAAATGTACTTTCTGGATGTTGTTGATTTAACTTCTTGATAGCCGGGGTCCGATGGTGTAATTCAGCTTCATGTAGCCGCCGCCTCACTGTCATTGCCGAAACATCAAGCTGCAATTGTTCCAATATAGCAAAAGCATTGATAAAGGGATGGGCTTCGGCAGCATCGCAGATCCTCCGATCATCCGCAGTAGTTGTCAGTTGAGGTTTTCCCGTTCTGCGGTGATCTCGTAGGTTCTCTTCCTCTTGTCACCTCATGAACCATATATAAACAGTGTTCTTAGAAATTCCAAGTTCTCTTGCAATCTGAGTTGGAGACAGCCCGCTCTCCTTCATGCCGATGATTCTTTCCCTTTCAGCAATTTCCTGGTAATGATAATCCATTCTGCATAGTTGCTTCAATGAGATTCAGGAATAGTGTGGGCTTATTCTCAGTCACCATACCTGCTAAAACCTCTGTCATGACGTCATGTGGTGTCACATGATATGTTAAAAGTCAGGTGGAATTGTTGGAATGCGGAAACAGTTTGAAAAATGGCCTTTAAGCTGCTACGCCAGCGGTTCCCAAACTTTTTCTGTGATTACCCCTTTACAGTGCCCGCGAAAAGTATCCGATCACCCTTGAAATTTGTATTTTTACATAAAAAACAATGTTTAAATGTATACTAACCTTATATTAGTATTTTGTCATCTGTCCTTTGGTTTGGATGACTTGTTCTAGACGTTTTGGCATGGATTTAATCAAGTTTTGACAAACTTCCACTGATATTTCCTTGCACCATACCTTTTTGATGGCCTCTTGTAATTTTTCGACTGAGCCAGTGTCGTGGCATTCAACCTTATTTTTTATTATTAGCCACATATTTTCTATCGGATTGAGATCTGGACTATTACCAGGCCAATCCAAAATATCAAATTTATTGTCAGTAATCCATTTTGTCACTATTTTGGCCCTGTGACATGGTGCACCATCATGCATGTATGTTTTTGTCCTTTGGATTGCCATTGCCATTGGAAGTTTATCCTGTAGCATTGCTAAATACCGTGCACCATTCATAGTTGTGTTCTTCGGAAGAAAATATAAGTTTCCACGCCCATAGTAACCGAAACAACCCCAAACCATCACACTTGGAGGGTGTTTCATTGTCTTTAGGTGTATTTAGGGTCCATCCTATTTGAGCCAATAGGCCGGCGAACCTTTTTTGGACAACTTCTGAATGTCAAAAATGTCGACTCATCGCTAAATAAAACCTTCTTCCAGTCATCAACAGTCCAATGAATGTATTTTTTACAAAATGCGACACGTTTTTTACGCATTTTTTCATTAATGAACGGTTTCTTAGCACATGGCGAGATGGTAATCCGAGTTCTTTTTGGAGCCGCTCCTGGATAGTTCGTTCAGAAACACCAGATAACAAATTATTCATATTAAATTTTATTTCTTTCGCAGTTATTGTTGGGTTTTTCAATACTAAACGTTTCATAAGTTTGTCTGTTCGCGAATTTGTTTTTCTCGGTCTGCCAGATCGTTTTTAGGGACTGGCGTGGTTAGGCCACCATTGTTCTTAGCCCGTGAAACCCATAAATTAACGGTACTTTGGGATATGTTTAATTCCTTAGCTATCTGTCTCTGTGATTTCCCACATGCATGCAAAGCAACAATAGCACCTCGACAATCACTCTTAAGTTGTTTTTTAGCACACATTATATATAAATTTTATTTACACCACTTTCTGTAAAAAAAAAAAATATCAATAAATTTACACAAACAGTGAAATCTGACAAATTTGAGACACAGCCACTCGCAACGAAGGCTAACAGAACACTAATTTGAGAATGCGTTGGATAGCTCTCATATCAGCGAGCAACCTCAAAGTTACCAGATGTCGCTAGAACAAATAGAAAGTGAATTACGTGTCTCTGAATATCAAGGGAAAATATTGTATTTTCTTGAGTGATCGGATACTTTTCGCGGGCACTGTAGATTAATCGACAAATGGAAATTATCCCCTTGCAAAAAGCACTTGAAACTTCATTTTACTAAGCATGAGAATAATTATTCAAATTTTATAAACATAATACTCGTATATTTCTATATATGCAGTGCCTTATGTATAAGTTAAACACATATGATATTGGTTAAAGAATGGCTACAACATTACATAGGAAGCAAGCAAAACGCGTCACCACCAACTACTAGTCTAGTGCAAGGGCTGCAACTGTTTCTGCTGAACTAACGCCTAAATTCTGGGTTCAGTTTCGCTCAATTCAGTTTCGCTCAAGGTGCAGCGTAAATCGCCTTCAATGGGCAGCCGATTTCGTAGTTTGTTCTTTATGACCATCATTGCTGAAAAGCCTACCTCACAACGATAACTTGTCGCAAAAGGCACCAGCACTTTCTTTGCCTCTTCAACAAGCAAAGGATACTCTCCATCCACTTTTGCTCAAACTGTCTCTATTTTTCTCTGCAAACTCAAACTTCAGAGTAAGATCTTGCTGCATTTTCAGGAATTCTGCTTTCAGTTCAGGTGAGTCACTGCTTTTCAGGGCTTAATAAGTGAATGGCCTCTTTTTTAGATAGTATGGCTGCGTTTAAATATGCTTCTGTACCACATCGACTGCAGGAAGTCATAGACAACAAAGGTGGCTGGACAAAATATTAAATTTGTTGTGTTCGTGAATGACATATCTCTCAGATGCAATGGTAATTATGAATGTGTAACACCTTTGAAAAATTGTCAAATATCATCGCTTAAATGGCGCTATGTTTATTGATATGAATTACTGTAATAGTTATATTTTCTGTAATTCTCTCCTTTCAGGTGAAAGACCGCCAAGAGTCACAGCTGCAGTGGTTCAACATTTAAGTTGTAACACGGAACTTATTAATACAAAACAATTATATGCATTTATGATGCTGCCGCAATACAAAACATTTTTCGTTTCTAAATAATATTTCTCTCAGTGACTGTTTATTACTATCGTTTATTACTGTTTATTACTGTTTATTACTATCCCATCGTTTATTACTATATGAGTGTTGCTGATGTAGAAATAGCATTTGCTCCGGATATTACAATGTCATACCAGTAGTATCCATTCAGCTGTCGTCCATTTGCCAATTGGAAGATATTCTAAGCAGTGACGTATGAAACCTACAGATACCCATCAGTCTGGTGATGTTATAATGTTATTAAAATTTAATATGCATCAAAACATTGTTTTTTCATTCATAAACCGTCTATATATGTATTTATATATATACACACATCAGGTTTTTGCTGTTTTTGTTATAACAGAATAATATCTGAATCTATGTTCAATATTAAATGTAAATAAATAAATAAATGAATCAATAAATATCATAAATACAGGGGGGATGGGTGGTGCAAGTCGTGGAATTTGCTCAGGGCGCAATAATGCCTACCAACGGCTGTTTTTTTCCATTGAAACTTCAATTCGTTCAGGATGACAGGCTTGCCAATACCATGAACACTGTCATCACGTCGGAAGGTGTTTTTTTTAGTTTTTTACAAGACCATTTTTTATTCACTTCATTGACATCCCCCTTGTTAATATAGGAGCAATCCAAGAATAAGCACCCCAAATCAATTTAGGGTGCTTTTTCTTGGATTGGGGTCGAACGAGGGTGCTTATTCTTGGATTGCTCTAAAATGGAGTTAAAATGGAGTTAATTGCTCTAAAATGGTTAATTGAATGCCCGGTTAGGTTAATTGTACGCCCTTGACGATTGGTTAGATTAACTCGTGATATTTTCCTTAGTTTTAACGAAAATATCAAGACTTAACCTAACCAATCGTCAAGAGCGTACAGTTGACCTAACCTGGCAATCAATTAACCTAACCAGGCATTCAATAATTTTACCGTAGGTTTCGATATATTTATAAACAAGTCCCGAAATGTAAAAACCATTCAGAAGTTTGAAGGCAAGATGACAGCATCAACTTTTCAACCTGAAGTGTTACCATTTTTGGTTGAAGATCCATTGCCAGTAATAAATTGGTGTAAGGGAAAAAAATCTTATTAAAAACGTGATGCTGTGTGCTAAGTGCGATCAAGCAATGACCTGGACAAAGTTTTCGAGGAAGGTTGATGTTAAAATCCTTTAATTTGGATTGAGGTCGAACTAGGGTGCTGTTTCTTGGATTGGGGTCTAACTGGGCTGCTTTTTCTTGGACTGGGGACTTTGGGGTGCTTATTCTTGGATTGCTCCATAATATATATCCCCTTCTTGAGTTTATATTTAATTATTTATTTATGTTTCCTTAGTAATATGTAAACCAGAGTGATGAATGGAAATAATTATGTTCTAAAGATATTTGGCAATGAGTCAACCAACCAATCAGCATTAAACCCCAGATTCATTCATAAAATGTTATAACCATTTGTAGTACACACAAGAAATATATGCCAGGTGTCGCTATCTGTTCTCAAGAGTGTCCTCAGAATAATGAGCGCAACTGTACATATTTATTGATTATGGATTACAGTAAAAATTTTAATTCCTAAGATTTTTATTAAAAAAATCTTTAATTGTTGTTTGTTTGCGGTTGGATTCAAGTTTCCGGTCAACAAATGATTGTGCCATGCGTAGAATGGTTGCACTCAACTTTTGCACGTTTCAAGTAAGTTTGCTATATCCGTGAGATTTTGCCTATGTCTGGGAAACGTTACCCCGAACTTTGTTTACGGTAACTGTTGGTTTACTATAAGCGTGTTTACTATAACCTTCTTCCACATTTGACAATTTTGCTGCCGTTTCCTCCAAAACCGAAACTTGTAATGTATATTAAACTTCTCTTTCTTGGCCATACCACTCACGAAATGAATAGGCTCGTTGGTAGTATCCTGTTGAGGTCCTTTCCTCAATGTTGCTTTAAACTTATTAAAAGTAATTCCTCCTCTATCCATAACTTTTGCCGCCACAAGGTACGCCTCCCCTTGTTTGTCAGATCCTCTGTAATATATCTCTATACGTGTGCAAACTGTAATGGCCGCTCCGTGGGTCAAACGGGGCTACAATCGAAACATAGAATTTGTAAGCATAGGGGACTTTACCATCGTACTGGCCGTCCCGTCTAATCCAGACTACTCAACTATTCGAAATCACAGCGAAAGCGAATTAGCTGATCATCCAATTAACACCAATCAGTTCTCTGTTCTGTCTTCCCAGCCTACTGAACTCAACAGAAAAATCACTGAGTCGCTATATATTAAAAATTTGACCCCTTCCCTAAATATGCAGAACTCATCCTTTAAATTAGTTACATTATACCTCGCCCAACTAACTGCTTTCTGGCCCTCTCTTCCGCCGTTGCCTTTGATCCGTTACCTTGTCTATTTTGGGTAAGCCCCTATTTTTATATATTTGTAATTTATACTATAATGATTGTCCCTCAATTGTTTTGATATCGCTTTTTTTTTGTATTACTTTTTTATTATGTATCCTTTTTAACTTTTAATTTGTAGCTTTTAATCTTTTAATTTTTGTAACTTTTAATTATGTACTTTCTCCTATGTTTCCTGATTAACTTTAATTATTCTTGTTCAGAGTTGTACTGATGATGACCCTCACTTGGGTCGAAACGTTTGCATTAAATGTTTGGAGCCATCGTCCTAGTCTTTTTATTTCTTATATATATATATATATATATATATATATATATATATATGAGGGTTCGCGCGTCTTACGGCACCTAAGCGTCACCACAGGCGAAAACGTGTTTTTGATGGATATCACTATTTTCACCCTTCCTCTATCGCGTGGTTTGGGTTATTATGACCTTACGACACTAGAAGTATGGTTGAAAACCTTATGAAGCGAACTACTTTTTTCACCTCTATCGCCAGCCAAAAGTTCACCCAAAGTTCGGCATAATAAGAAAATAAAAAAATATAAAAAAATATATATAAAATATAAAATATGAAAATCTATTCCAAAAACTCATCAACATCTTCATTAGCATACTTATCACTCTAATTTAGCCAAAAATGAACGTCCTGGCTCAATTAATAACAGAGATACTATTGCCAGAATATTGCTGAACTTTGGAGGCGATTTCTGACGAATTTTAATTTTGGCGCTTAGGTACCTTAAGACGCGGGACCCCTCATCTTGTGCGGAACGTTCTTCTATATGTCGTTCTTTACATATATATACAGGGCGTCCCAAAAAAATGTATACACACTTTAACAGCTGATAGCTCAATTGATGTTTCTTTCTTTCCAAGTTAAACCCAATAGAATTAATAATGGCAGTCAGACTAAGCTTTGAACAAAGGAAATTCATTCTAAAATGCTACTGGAAGTGTGAAAACGCAGTTGAAGTGCAAAGACAGTTTAGGAGGGAGTTTCAAACAGATCCACCAACGCGACTTACCATCACTCGAATTAGAGATAAGTTTGAAGCCGATGGAACTGTTCAGAATGTCCACAAGAAGCGTTCCGGAAGACCACGGACATCGACAAGCCCCACAAAGCAAGAAAGAGTACTGGAAACGTATCACCAAAGTCCAAGAAAATCTGTGCGGCAAGCGAGTCGTGAGGTAGGAATTTCAGAATCGTCTGTCCAACGCATTTTGAAGCGCTGTCAATGGAAAAGTTACATTCCAAGATTAGTCCATGCTATTAATGAAGATGATCCGGACCGAAGAGTGGAGTATTGCGAGTGGTACTTGGCACGATGTGGATGTGGATTGGACGAAGGGGTTTCGTAGAATACCCTCCGCGTTCACCAGACCTCACACCACTAGACTTTTTTTATGGGGATACTTAAAAGTCAAAGTCTACGCTATAAAACCTGCAACAGTCGCTGAATTGAGAGCAGCCATTGAACGAGAATGCACACAAATACCAAACGAAATGTTTCGTGATGTTTGCGATTCCATTGCTTCGCGTTATCAGCAGTGCCTGGACCAGAACGGACGTCAGTTTGAAAACAGGCGTTGACAAAACAATTAAATAATGTCTGTAGATTCTATTACATTTTGAAAATGAAATGTATTTTAATAAACACTGCCTTTATAATTATTTAAAGTGTGTATACATTTTTTTGGGACGCCCTGTATGTATATATATATATATACATATATATATATATATATATATATATATATATATATACATATTAGTGATGTAGCGGATGTCATTTTTTCACATCCGCGGATGCGGATGAGGATGTTTGATTTCAACATCCGCGGATGCGGATGTCTACATTTTCGTTCTTTTTTAGGATATATTCGAGATTTGTTGTGTTTAACGTATATAATAAGTTATTATATAGAGAGAGCTGTAGCTATAATGTAGTATAATTGATTAATTGTACAATAATTGCTGTACTTTTCTCTGAACATATAAAATAATATCAAGCATCTAACTAATATAGAAATCAATTAGTGAATTCGTCTGCAAATAAATTCGTTATATTTTGTTGAGTTTCAGCCACAATTAGAAACCATAATTGTGTTACCAGGATGCGGGACGTGAACCCAACTCAAATGCACCCCACCGTCCTCTTTCCCCAACCTCCACCCTTATAGAAAGAGATCTTTAATTAGCTTGATAACTATTTATATTAAGTTTAAAGTTTTATTAGGCATATTTATAAATGAGTAATTAAAATAAAGTAAACTAAGATGTTCATCGTTTAATGTTCAAACTTAATTATAGGAAGGTTATGCTTAAGGAACATTAATTTTTCTGCCTTTTCTGCTGCAGGTCTGTTTCTCTTTTCATCATATATTAATCCAGCACTGCTAAATAATCTCTCGCTTGGTACGTTTGTTGGAGGACAGGCTAAATGTTTCCTTGCAAGTTTACTCAAGTATGGATAGATATTCTGCGTATTTTTCCACCAACTAATAGGATTGTCACATGCAACCAGGCGTTTCTCTTGGTGATAGCTCTCGATCATTTTTACTACATCTTTTGACATCGCGTAGGTCTCGTCATTGCTGCTTGACTCAAGAAACTGAGGGACAGATTCTGTGATAGATTTGCTTGTTGAAGGTGTTGGTTCTGTCACTGAAACTTTTATTCTTTTGGTGGGTGGCGAAGCGACAGATTCAAGAGATTGAAACTCTTCAACTGCTTTGCCAAGTGATGATTTAACTCGTTCTAATGTACTAGGTGAAAATAACTTAGCTTTGTAACGTGGATCTAAGTAGGTTGCAAGAGAGTAACTTCATACAAGAACAGCCTCTCGTCTTGTCGCTTGCATCACTTTTGCGCACAATGAACTAGTTCTATTAATATAGTAGAATTTGATAATTTCCGCTTATTAATGACGTTTTATCTCAACGGTCCACATCCGCACGACATCCGCAGTCCAAAGTGCGGATGCGGGTGCGGATGCGAGAAAATGTGCGGATGCGGATGCGGATGTGACCTACATCACTAATACATATATATATATATATATTATATAGGGTGTTTCACAACCAGTCTGCCATACTTTGGGGAGTGATTTGCGGGTGATATCGAGTAAAAACGTTAATACAACATCGATGCTATTTCCAACCGTTGCGGAGCTACGGACGTTTAACGTTGCACGGAAAAAATAATCGAGAGTTTTAATCCGATCTATTTATTGCTACATTTTATGAGATACACCTTATAAATGTTCAAAATATCCGCCTCGGTTTTCAATGCACAGCCTTGCTCGCTCCAAACAAGAGTCCACTGCCCATTGAATCATTTCGGGGTGTTCTCGTATATAAGCAGCGGCATCCATAATCCGACGCAAGAGTTCCTCTCTCGTTTGTACTTTGGTCTTGTAGACCATCTCTTTCATAATGCCCCATAAAAAAAATCTAACGGTGTTAGGTCCGGAGATCTCGGGGCCACGATATTGGACCAGTACGACCGATCCAACGATTCCCGTACCTCTGATTCAAATAATCCGTAAAATGACGACCAAAATGTGGTGCCGCACCATCGTGCTGAAAGAACATCCTGCGCCTTGTCTCCAAGGGCACGTCCTCCATCAAAAGCGGTAATTCGTTCGTCAGGAAGTTCAGATAAATATCAGCAGTTAATCGTTGTTCCAAAACGAACGGTCCAATCAGATGATCTCCAATTACACCGCACCAAACATTCACCGAGAATCGATGTTGAAAGTTTCCTTCAACGATACCGTGGGGATTATCAGCGGACCACAAGTGGGAATTTCGTCTATTGTTAATTCCATCCCGAATGAATTGTGCTTCATCACTAAACAGTATGCGATTAAGGATTTAGCGATGCATAACCATCCACTGGCAAAATTGAATACGTTTATCGTAATCATCCGGTTGAAGAGCTTCACACGTTGCAAATGATAGGGATACAAACCCTCATCATGTATGGTTCGCCATACACGCGATGCGGATTTACCAATTCGTCTAGAAATCCTTCGAACATTGGTAGTTGGACTACGTTGTACTAGATCGAGTATTCCCTCCTTCAGAGCAACGGGCCGTCGTGCTCATGTTCTTGGTTACTTGGAACAATTATCCCTGTTTCCCTTAATCTCTGGTGTAACACTAAACACTTGCCTGTTCGGTATTCGGTGGTTCGGAAAACATCTTCGATATTCCCCAACTGCCGCTCCGCTGTTACCATCACAGAATCCATAATTGAAATGGATTCAGCGTATTCAGCGGTTGATTGTTCACCTTAGTGTCTTGTACCACAGATCAGAACCGACTGAAAGAAAAAAACTGAGGATTAGTAGTGGTAACTTCGTTAACTGAAACTACCACCAGTGCTGCCATCTATCGAATTACACACAAGTAGGGATTTGTTGTTTGCACATCTTAAAACGTCCGTAGCTCCACAACGGTTGGAAATAGCACCTATGTTGTATTAACTTTTTTACTCGATATCACCCCCCAAATCACCCCAAAGTATGGCAGGCCGGTTGTGAAACACCCTGTGTGTATATATATATACACACACATATATATATATTCGGATCTGCTACCGCCCGTTCGAGATGTTCTGGGCCTCTGCCTGATTCATTTTTCATAAACTTCTGCAACATTCATGGCCTTTCCTCAAATTTTCAATCTGTTGAACACCACTACTCTTCTTCTAAATCTCGCCTTCTCTTCCTCAATGAAACTCATGTGTCTGGGACGACTGACAGCAACCCCTTTTCTGTACTCTCTTACTTTCTCTATACTCAATTTCACTCCAAAGGTGGATGTTGCGTATATGTGCGTAATGACCTAACTTGTTCTCGTATTCCTGAACTCGAATCCTCCGAATTCTATGCCCTCTGGCTACGCTTACATGCCAATCTCAACTAAATACATCTGCGCTCTCTACCTTTCTCCTAATTGTACTGACCATCCAAAATTCTTTGACTACCTCACTCCCAAAGTGGAATACATTCTATCCCGCTCTCCTTTTGCTGAAATCTCCATTTTCGGATATTTCAATGTTCACCACCACCTTTGGCTTTCCTCCCATTTCACTAACATCCCTGGTGAACTAGCTTACAACTTCTCTATCCTGAATGATCTAGAGCAAATTGTACGGCACCCTACTGGTATCCCCGATCGCCTTGGAGATAGGCCCAACATTCTGGATTTGCTTGCCACCCCTCATCCTTTTTTTTACTGTCAAACTTTTTTCTCCATTCGGCTCCTCCGATCACAATCTTATATCTGTTTCCTGTCCTATCGCTCCAATTCTGCCTTTGGATCCTCCTAAGAGGAGACGCATTTAGCTCTTTGGCGCCGTTGGTTAGGAGGCCCTTTGGAGGTACTTCTGTGATTCCCCATGGAATGATTACAGCTTCCGAGTGGGCTGTGAGCATCATGGAGGTGATTCTCTGGCAAGGAGGCGTACATTCCATATTCTGTTCCTACTACTTATGCAATAAAACCTTGGTTTAACTTTACTAGTTCTAATGCTATCCGCAACAGAAATGAGTCTTTCAGAAGGTACCGTCGCTGTCCAACTCTTGACTCTCATTCAGCTTGCATTTCTGCCAGGAATCGTGTAAAATCTGTTCTTCGACTGGCCAAAAATTCCTTCATCCAACAAAAATGTGAAAACTTATCCAATTCTAATTCTCCTCAATCTTTCTGACATTTAGCTGAGAATCTCTGTAACAACTTTACTTGCTCTTCTTTCACCCCTCTTTTCCATTCCGACGGCACATTTGCCGCCACTTCTTCTGACAAAGCTGAAGTCTTCGCTCAAACTTTCGCTTCCAACTCAACCATGGATTATTCCAGTGCTGTTCCTCCATCTCCTCCTCCCTCTGACTCTACTGTCTGCAATTAGAATCTCCTTCAAAAATTTTCTTTCTGCCCTGTCTGTGACTCAACTCTATGAAGGCGTACGGTCCTGATGGTGTGCCTCTTGTTGTTTTCAAGAGCTGTGCTTCTGTGCTGATACCCTGCCACTGCAAACTCTTTCGTCTTTGTCTTTCATCTGGTACTTTTCCTTCCTGCTGGAAGTTCGCTTTCATTCAGCCTGTTCAAAAGAAGGGTGATTGTTTTCAACCCTCCAACTATCGTCCAAGTGCTTTAATTTCTTGCCTTTCCAAAGTTTTTGAATCTATCGTTAATAGGAAGATTCTTAATCATCTCTTCTCACAATCTTCTTTCAGATCGTCAGTATGGTTTCCGCAAGGGACACCCTACTGGCGATCTTCTTGCATATCTCTCTGACTCTTGGTCAACCTCCTTTCGTGATTTCGGTGAAATTTTTGCTATTGCGCTAAACATATCAAAAGCTTTTGATAGAGTCTGTTACAAATCTTTAATTTCGAAACTGCCCTCCTTCGGTTTCTCTCCTTCTATCTGTGCCTTCATTTCTAATTTCATTTCTGGCCGATCTATAACTGCGGTTGTAGATGGCCACTGTTCTCCTCCTAAAGTTATCAACAGTGGTGTTCCTCATGGTTCTGTCCTGTCACCCACTCTTTTCCTTTTATTTATCAATGGTCTATTAAGTCGCACTTCCTGTCCTTCCCACTCCTATGCTATGCCGATGATTCCACTCTTCACTTCTCCACCCGCTTCATAAAGCGTGTCTTTCAACAGTCACTTCATGCTTCGCGTAGGACAGCTATGATACACCTGACCTCTGATCTTTCTGCCATTTCTAAATGGGGCAGAAAATATCTTGTGGCTTTCAATGCCTCTAAAACTCAGTTCCTCCATCTGTCTACTCGTCACAATCTTCCACACGACTATCCCCTTACCTTCAACAACACAACTAAATCCTTCCTCTTCTCTTAACATTCAAGGCACTTCCTTTTCTCGTGATCTTTCCTGGAAAGATCACATATACTCTCTTCCCAAAACAGCTTCTAAGAGGTTAGGTGTGCTCTACCGCTTCCACAGTTTCTTCACCCCTACTCAGTTGCTGTCTCTGTATAGGGGTCTTGTCCGCCCCTGTATGGGGTATGCTTCTCATGTATGGGGTGGATTAATCCATAGCCGTACTTGAGCGGGTGGAATCAAGGGCTTTTCGTCTCATCAATTCCCCGCCTCTTATGCACTGTCTTCAATCCCTCTCCCTTCGCCGCAATGTTGCCTCACTCTCTTTTTACTATCGTTATTATAACGGACGCTGCTCTTCTGAACTCTCTAACTGCATGCCTTCTCCTTTAGGGAGAACACGCAGCACTAGACTTTCTACACATAGTCATTCCTTTTCAATCTTTCAACTACTCAACCGGTCAACTCTGGAACAATCTTCCTCAATCCATCTTTCCCCCTGCCTATGACCTCCAATCTTTCAAACGCAGTGTCCAGTAGGGTGTTTCACTCGTACAGAGGAAAATATGAACGTTCAATATTTTTCTCCACTTTGCTTGTGCTTTTATTCCTTTTCACGTACGAAAGATGTGCACCAATTTTGAAAACGATTAAGTGATATTTAGGGGTTGCACACATTTGAACCTTTTATAATAAACAATTTTCTTTAGTGTTACGAAAAAATTCTCCCTTGGAACCACGGAAAATGAAAAACTCTAATAATAAAATTGGAAAATTCAAATCAATACACATTTCACAATACAATACAATTTAATAATACAAAATTTTCTTCAGTGTTACAAAAGAATTCTCCCTTGGAAGCACAGAAAATAAAAAACTCTAGTATTAAAATCAGAGAATCCGAATCAATTTTTGAATTGGTAGAAGGACGTTCCCGCCTTGATTCTTTTCGGCATCTCCTTTCGATGATGTTCAACTATCCGCAACAAGAATTGTTTTTGCTTCTCGTCCTTGATTGATTCATTGAATTGCTTGATTAATGCAATTCCCCTCTCCGCTGTGTCGTTTACGACTTTCAACGCGTTGACTGACTCTCTCAAGCCGTCATTTTTGGTGTACTCCTCTACGTTGTCGACATCCCCGACGCCGAAGTTGTCGAAGAATGTCTTCGTCCTTTGAGTGACGAAGTTGCTCAGATCCTTGCCTTCAAAAGTCAGGTTTCTCCACTCGAGTCGTTTGAGTTCCTTCCTCGACGCAGGTTTGTTCAAGGCCTGGAACATCTTTTCTTTCTCATTTGGCGATATCCGTTCATCAAGGAAAGCCAAGCCGACTAGAGTCTCCGAGAGATACCATAGATGCCTTTTGGCATCTCTCAAGGCAGCCTAGCCCAGGTCCTTGTTCGGATATGAAATCTACTGACCACTGCCTCGTGCCAGAACCGGACATAAATGAAACACGTAAAAAGGGCCACGTCGTGCAATCCCTTCACCTCTCGGTCGGTGAGTTCCAGTTGCTCCCGGAACAAAACCATTTTCAGCACATAGATAGCTTTCGCCATCCACCTGGCTTGATGATGGGCTCTTGGAGTCCTGAAGGAGAACTCAGCTCCACCCCAGCCTCCAAGGAAAAGGAGCGACAGCTTGAGGAGTTCCCCATAATCTTCTCTCGGGTGACATGAACTTTCAATGACTCCACGAAGATAACTCACCATCCTGATTCGTTCATCTTCCAAGTACCTAGTTGCTGACTCTTCTTCATCGATCATGGTTTTGAAACAATTTTTGTTAATAAAGTCACAACGCTGCTGAAATCGTCGAAACAACAGGATTTCAGGACCACTTGTTGGCCCCAGGGACTTATGAAAGACCTCCTTCAAAATGAGCTCATAAATGTGGTGACAGCAAGGCAACCACAAGAGCGACCGACCAAGGAATTGTTCAATCCTCATACATCCCCCTTGCAGAAGTCCGGTATTGGACGCCGTAGTGTCAAACGAGAGGCCGATGATGCGGTCCTGAATTCCAAATCATTGCAGCTCCTGGATGACGGCTCGAGCCATTTGTTCACCAGTACCATCCTGGGCAACAGGCACTCCAAGAAGATGCTCGAACTCCTTTCCTGTTACCACAACAGCTACTCTGTCTTCCAAGCTTCTAGAGCTTCCGCCAGCAGCTTGTAGTAGTAGCTTGCTGTCCCAGTGCAGAACTAAAAGAGGTGGATCTTTGAAGATAGACTCCTCAAGTTGTTTGGCCATTTTCTCTCGATACTTGACACGTGCTCGATGCACAGTTGATGGCGAAATAATAATCTGCGATATATCTTGTTCGAGACTTTTAGCAGTTGCAATGAAGGAAGTGCTTGCTTGTCGAATAGAGAGTTGTTCTCTATCCCAAGTAGCCACGAGTGTTGGATCAAGTGAGTTCTTGGGACGACGAGGTGACTTAGAGGCCAATGGAGCAGCAAAATCTTCATCATCATCATCTGTTGTCGCCGTTGAGCTAGAGGATGTGCTATCCAGCTTCATTTTCTCAGAGATCTTTTCAGCTTCTTCAGCATGCTTTCGTTTTCGAAGTTCAAGTTTCTTAGCTGCTTCTTCTTTCTGTTTGACAGCCATGGTGTGTTTCCTATCTACCCCAGCCACTGAAGAACTCATTCTGTCCTCCCTCTGGGAGGACAAGAAAACCTTGTCCTCCTCCGGAACTGAACTCATGCTCATCACACCTTGTCAAGTAACGTCGAAAAGGTCAGCAAGGTCTCCCTTCCACACCTGACGCTTCATAATGGCATTGTCCGTCTCTCTCAACTTCTCCTTCTTCAAGTTTTGGTACTCTTTGTACAGCTTTAGTATAGCAGCTCTAATGTTCTCCTCTGTCTTCACGGGGATATTCACCTTCTTCCAAACTTCTTGAAGCTTCATACTCGTAGACTTGATGGCAAGGGGATTGTTTCCTTCAGCTCCAGGTGATGGTACATAAAGCAGAGGAGGACTTGCTCCCGGGATGGCAATCTTGCTCCTAAGAGCTCTTCGACTGGAGTCTTTTCAATCAGCCAGATCTTCTTCCTTTCCATTTTCAACACTTTTTGCACCTGTGAAAGAAAAGAAAACATCACAATATGTTGGAAGTTAGGACGTTCTCGAGATTTGGTTACAAAGGGCTAAGGTATCAGAGGTGACGTAAGTGTGCAACCTCTAAATGGTGTTCAATTTGCTTCAAATTTGATACATATGCTTTACAGATCATAAGGTGTACGGGGAGGAGCAAAGTGTAGTGAAATTCACAACTTGATAAAAGTGGTACACCCTAGACTCTCCAGGCATCTCGAAAACCATGGACCTTGATTTTGGCTTTCTTCTTCTATCGGGGGATGGAGCGCTTTTGCGGGTATTCTTCCTTGGCCCCTCCTTCCTGCATAAAAAAATATAGAAGGTATGGGAATGTTGTGGAGCATGTGGAAAACTCCAACCCATCATTTTTTTTACGGGTCCCGCCAGCTGAAATTTGAAGGCCCATGAACTACATACAAAAATGCAAATGGCTTCCCGAGTATATGTTTTATAGTGAAATCATGAAGAAGCTCTTTAGGTTTCATGTGAAAATCTCTTGCAACAATATCTGGCCTATGTTCTGGTCTTTGATAAGCTTCAATGGTTTTCACGATTTCAGTCCATCTTGGATTGCAAGTAAACGTAGTAAATAGATCCAGTTTCCCAAATTATCTTCCAATTGCCATAGCGTCTTCATAATTCTGCTGCATTGCTCTCGGGCTGCCTTGATGAAGATACTAATTTGACCGCAGATATTTTGTATTTATATTCTTAAGCCTGTTTTAACACATGGACAGTTTTATGTACCTTTTTCTAGAGTAAGAAGTTTTGATTTTATTAAAGTCTTTGATGAAAAAATAACTAGAAATCCTGTATTTAAAGAAGTAATGTTGTGATTAAGATACGTAATACATACTTTCCATGAATTCCAATAACTAATCAAGATCGATTTGAGTTCCACTACTGTGCAGATTCCCGCTTCTTTTTTCTTCGCAAAATTGAACGTCCTGCCAATATACTTTATGCATTGGTGAGGAAAGGTAAACCTAAATTTTGCTTCGTAAACAACACCCAAAGGCGGTAAAACGTGTTCGTTTTGATGTGTAAACGCAGAAAGGAATTTTCTGATGAAAAATTAACTGGTTTATATACGTTCGTGCTGCTATAATTTACCAGTAAAATGGATAAAGTGTTAATTAATTACTGTAACCTTTATAACGCCACCTTTGGTTCCAGAGTCATGTTGGCGTTATACAGGGATTGGCGTTATATAGGGTTCATACTGTACATATACGTACATGATAAAATACATACATATTTATTGTATGTAAGTAAAATGAAACCAGTGAAAGACTTGTGTTAATGCACATATTAATTTTATTCACATTTCAGATATTTCAATACAAGTTAATCGGAGCAAGGTAGTTTACGTCCCCCTGACGCAAAAGGGGACACAAACTACACTAAGATCTTTAGGAGACATTTTTTTAAATGAATCCATCAAATAAAACGTTAAAACTAACGAAAATATTACGACTTAACCTAACCAATCATCAATTTATTAATGGCGCTCTTCCAATACGTGCTCTACCGTAAAATTTACATTCCAATATGTGCTAACTAACGAAAATATCACGACCTAACCTAATCAATCGTCAAGGGCGTACAATTGACCTAACGATTGGTTAGGTTAGGTCGTGATATTTTCGTTAGTTAGCACATATTGGAATGTACATTTTACGGTAGAGCACGTATTGGAAGAGCACCATTATTAATATACAGGGTGGTGCAAAAGTCTGGACCCATAGGCAATTTACTATATAAAAAATATCTTTCGATTTTTATAATAGTTTTTATAATTTAATTTTTGTTTATAATTTTACTAAATATTTTTCAGATTGTTACCCTATGGCAGAGAAGTTAACAATAGCAGAAAGAATAGAGCTTGTGCTTTTGTACGCAAAAGAACGAGCCACCTCACGTTGAGTCGCAGATAGTTTTAATGCTAAGCACCCCGATAGGCGACCAATTCAACAAAGAACTGTCAGCAAGACTTTCGCTCGTTTCAAAGAAACGGGAAGCATCTGCGATCGAACACGTAGTGGACGAAGAAGAAGTTCAACTGATCCCGAAACATCTCCACGGGTATGCAGGCATGTGGAAGGGAGCCCACGTAAGTCATTAAGGAAATATCGCAGGAAACAGGTTTATCAAGACGTTCTATTGGTCGTATTCTCTCTACCAATCATTTTCATCCTTACAAAGTACGATTAATCCAGGAACTACATGGGGATGACCGAGATGTCGTATGGAGTACTGTCAGTGGTTTATGCAGCATAGACAGTTGGAAAAGCATATCATATTCAGTGACGAAGCAATTTTTTACTTAAACGGTTCGGTTAACAGACATAATGCACGCTTTTGGGCAACTGATAATAATCCACATTGGGTTGAGGAAGGACACGTGCAATACAGCCCAAGAGTTATGGTATGGGCTGCTATGTGGGGAGGTACGATAATTGGTCCATATTTCTTCCCAGACACTGTAACGGGTGAATCATACCTTAACTTGTTAACAAATTTCCTTATGCCTCGATTATACGAAATACCATTACAAAATCGGAGAGTTATGTGGTTTCAGCAGGATGGGGCTCCGCCACATTTCGCAAAGGTCGTTCGCAAATTTTTAGATGAAACATTTCCAGGGAAATGGATTGGACGACGTGGGCCATTTGAATGGCCACCCAGATCTCCAGACTTGACTCCTTTGGATTATTTCTTATGGGGACACCTTAAATCAGTGGTTTACGTTAACTAACTAAGAACAATACAAGCGCTAAAGGATAACATCACAACAGAAATTGAAGCCATAAGAATGAATATTACTATGCTTACAAATGTGCAAAGGTCTTGTGTCAACCGAGTAGAAAAGTGTTTGGAAGAAGATGGACATCAATTCGAACACTTATTGTAAATTTTGAACTAGAACGTTAAATTTAACATAATTTAGTCACTGGTGTATGGTTAATTAAATTTCATTTCATAATAAACTTCCTGCAGGCCACACTTTTTTTCCATATAAACCGCCTATGGGTCCAGACTTTTGCACCACCCTGTACATACGTATATACAAACCAACATAAACAGAATCTACAAGTGGATGGAAGACAACAATATGAAGTTTAACACGGAGAAATTTCAGCTGTTACGGTACGGAAAATGAGAAGACCTAAGATCCATGGAATATTATAGCCCAAATGGACAGGAAATTCAGAGAAATTCCAGAGCAAAAGATTTAGGGGTTGTAATACCATTTGATGCGAAATTTGGGACACAAAATAAGATAGCAGTGACATAGCAAAGAGAATAACGGGACAG
This sequence comes from Bathynomus jamesi, assembly GCA_023014485.1. Classification (NCBI taxonomy): domain Eukaryota; kingdom Metazoa; phylum Arthropoda; class Malacostraca; order Isopoda; family Cirolanidae; genus Bathynomus; species Bathynomus jamesi. The sequence continues at coordinate 991,138 of JAJOZX010000224.1, forward strand.
ATATTGAGAACCTTTAAACGAAGGGATAGGAATGTAATGATTCCTCTACTGAAAACACTGATCATACCCAAATTGGAATACTGATCGGTCCTAACATCCCCATATAAAAAAGAAGGTATTAGACAGCTGGAAGGGATCCAGAGAAGCTTCACAGCCAAGATGAACCGGTGCAAAGAACTAAATTACTGGGAAAGGTTACGCGAACTAGACCTATATTCACTGGAAAGGAGAAGAGAGAGATACACCATTATCTACACTTGAAAAATAATGGAGAAACTAGTCCCTAATCTTACTCTGAACCCTATAACTCCCCAAACAACAGTGGAAAGTAGAAACGGTAGACTGTGTCGTATTCCCAAATTAAAGGCTAGACAGGGAACAGCCTTAACCCTTTAAGCCCTGAATTTTAAGTAGGGTTAAGTTATGAAGGTGTGTATTTGAAACGTTAGCAATTTGTACCAGTCCTCCTTAAATGGTTAACCTTGAAAGAAAATAGGGATAACTTTAACATATTGCTTCCCAGTGTATATCACTTTAACATATTGCTTCCCAGTGTTAATCACTTTAACATATTGCTTCCCAGTGTTAATCACTTTAACATATTGCTTCCCAGTGTTAATCACTTTAACATATTGCTTCCCAATATTTAGGATAAGGAGTACGATAAAAAATGTTCGCTTTAATAAACTTTTTTTTTTGTATGCCCTTGACGATTGGTTAGGTTAAGTCGTTATGTTTTCTTTTAAACTAACGAAAATATCAAGACTTAACCTAACCAATCGTCAAAGGCGTACAGTTGACCTAACTGGGCAGTCAATTAGCATAATGGATCAATTTAACATATTGCTTCCCAGGAACCTCTCTTTAACATATTGCTTCCCAGTGTTAATCACTTTAACATATTGCTTCCCAGTGTTAATCACTTTAACATATTGCTTCCCAGAAGGGATCACTTTAACATATTGCTTCCCGAATGCTTTGGGAAGCAATATGTTAAAGTGATCCGAAAATAGTTTTGTGGTGAGAGGACCAAAACTGTTTAATCAGCTGCCCAAAGACTTAAGAAACACGAAGGGAGTTGCGGTGGACATCTTCAAAAGAAGACTAGACGCCTGGCTCAGAACAATCCCCGATGAGCAGGGCGTACCTGACTATGTGAGGTGGAGAGTAGAAGAAACCAACTCAATACTTCACCAGGCCAACTCGAGAGGAGGGGCGACAAGCTTGACCTTCGCGAAATGAGGAATCATCGCGCGGAACCTTTGTAACGTTGTAAGGTATATATTTTTTTTATTATTATTATATATTTCCGCCTGTCTGTCTGTCTGTCCTTTATGCAAGCGCAAACCGTTTGACCTAGAGCTACCAAATTTGTCACGGGAACCTCTTATGGGATGAAGAAGGTCACCACAGAGTCGGTCAGCCTGTCTGTTTGTCTGTTCGTCTGTTTGTATTACGGGCGGCGATGTGAAGCTCAAGATTTTCTTGACTGTGTTCTTTTCTATAGTTTTATTAACCAAATAATTGAACCGACAGTAATTAGGAGTTCAATTATTTGGTCAGGGGAGTTTTGGGGGATATCTGATCAGATTCAGAAATCTTGACACACTGTGAAGCTCAAAATTTTCACGGCTGCGTTCTTTTCTGTAGTTTAGCCTGTCTGTTTGTCTGTTTGTGAAATTTATCCCAGGCAGTAATGGGAGAAGGGTGGGGGTGGGGGTAAGTGGGGGAGAGGGGTGGGGTAATGGGTAGGGGTGGGGGTAATGGGGGAGGGGTGGGTAATGGGGAGGGGTGGGGGTAATTGGGAGGGGGTTAGCCCCCAAGTTGCATAAAGGGGGTGAGGGGTTTTTGGGGGCATTCAGTTGACCTAACTGGGCATTCAATTAACCCAGGCAACGCCGGGTACTGTTTGTGAAATTTATCCCGGGCAGTAATGAGGGAAGGGTAGGGGGGAGGGGGTAAGTGGGGGAGAGGGGTGGGAGTAATGGGTAATGGGGGAGGGGGTTAGCCCCCAAGTTGCATAAGGGGGGGTGAGGGGGCTTTCGGGCATTCAGTTGACCTAACCAGACATTCAGTTGACCCGGGCAACGCCGGGTACCTCACCTAGTACATATATATATTATATATATATATATATATATGAAAATTATTTCACGAAAGTAACACGTGAAAAATATTTATGATGAATAAAACCACGAAGGAAAGAAAACACAAAATGGTGCTCAAGCGCTTTCGTCTAGTGACATCCTCAGGAACACTGAAGTACATAGAAGGTTACAGCCTATATATAGGTTACAAAAAAAAAAATATATATATATATATATTATATATATATATACACATATATACATACATACACATACAATAACGGAGAAATGAAATTTAAAAAAAAAAAAAAAAAATTAAAAGATTGTGGGATGGGCATACAACTTTGTAAGGAAACACTATCGATTTTTAGCACAAGATCAAACTACCGATTTTTAGCACAAGATTAAATTAATTGTTTCCAACCAATGTTATAAAAAAATAAAAAATACAAATTTATAATGGAAATCTGCCCGGGTTTTATCACTCTACCCATCTTGTATATAAAAATAAAATGAAAATTAAAAGTTAATAAAGTAGCATACAAGTTTAGAAAAGATTTAGCGTTCTACCCTTCTTATCTAAATCTGTTTTGAAGGAATTCAAAACAACAGGATCGAGTTGAAAAAGACCTTTGCTTATGTTGAAGTTATTTGAAAGTTGGATAATGGCAGACTCAAGAATATTTCTATTAACAATGTTGCCAGAGTGAAATAAAACTGAAGCATTATTCCAGTCAATACAGTGGGATAACTCTGACAAATGGACAAAAAGGGCACTGGACAACTGTCCTGTTCTAACGGAATATTGATGCTGTTTTATACGTGTGTGCAAATCCTTTCCCGTCTGACCTATATAAAAGGAATCACATTGTTTACAACCAATTTTATAGATAATGCCTGAATTATTGGTAGGGCTATTTTTTACTATGATATTTTTCACAATATTGTTATATGAAAATACTACATTAATATCCAAAAGTTTAAGTACATTAGCAATGCCTAAAAAGCCCGGGAAAAATGGAAGTACTAAAATATTTTTTGACAAAGTACGAGTGTTATTATTGACACGATAGAAAGTTCGTTTTGCCTTGTAGAGACAAGATTCCATAAACGCAGATGGATAACACAGATCACTTCCAATACCGTTGATTTTTTCCAATTCGGCATCGATGTATTCCGGACTGGCGATCCTTAGGGCGCGGAGAAACATTGATGAAAAAATGGCTACTTTATTAACTTTTAATTTTCATTTTATTTTTATATACAAGATGGGTAGAGTGATAAAACCCGGGCAGATTTCCAGTATAAATTTGTATTTTTTTTTTTTTTTATAACATTGGTTGGAAACAATTAATTTAATCTTGTGCTAAAAATCGGTAGTTTGATCTTGTGCTAAAAATCGATAGTGTTTCCTTACAAAGTTGTATGCCCATCCCACAATCTTTTAATAATTTTTTTTTTTTTTTTTTTGAAATTTCATTTCTCCGTTTATTGTATGTGTATGTATGTATATATGTATATATATATAATGTATATATATATATATATATTTTTTTTTTGTAACCTATATATAGGCTGTAACCTATGTACATCAGTGTTCCTGAGGATGTCATTAGACGAAAGCGCTTGAGCACCATTTTGTGTTTCCTTTCCTTCGTGGTTTTATTCATATATATATATATATATATATATATATATATAATTATATAATCTATATATATATATTTATGGGATGAATTTCACAATTAGACACGTGAGATGAATGAATGATGCAAACCCACTAGGAAAAAGAAAAATTATTCCAAGGTCTTTCGAGTATTCAGAAGTACACCTCGTCAGGGAGGTGCTAAGTGTCGGGTTAATCGGTGGTATATTGATTTTAAAGATTATAACGGCGGTCCTATGGCGATTACCGAGAGATCGGTTTGTTTCTTTTGTGAGTTGAGTGACGAGATAGTGGATTTAAAACGTAGTGTACGCGAGGTAACGGGAAGACTTGCAACGCTTGATGAGGGCAGGGGTAGGCTTAGTTGACGAAGGCCGAACCTATACTAACGTTGAAGACGTTAGTAAGTTGAAGAGTGAGGTTAGGAACCTAGTTTCTAGTATAGGTAGCTTATCGGCAAGGTTAGAGAATTGAGGAAGGGGTTAAGGTAGGCCCGAGATTAGTAGACGGGGAGGGATTTAGAGTAGTTAAGGGTGGAGCTAGGCCACGTACGTTAGGTGATAGGAATCCCGCACCCCCCTATCGAGGTTTCGAACCCTTTCGCCCAGTTGGATAGGGATGTGAATGAGGGGGAAACGATTTTAATTGGGGACTCCTTATTGCGTCATATGGATAAGGAGTTCGTTGAACGGAATTCAACCAAGAGGAGGAGGGTCTGTCTACCAGGTGCCAGGGTTGACAGAATTAGAGACGAAGTAGAAAGGATTGATGTTGCCTCCCGTCACTCTATGTTTGTGACGATGACAGGGGGCAACGACTCGTATAGGCCCGATACGAGAGTACCTGACCTTTTGGAGAGATACAGGGGATTAATTAGGTCCCGGAAGGTAAGGTCAGATAGGTCTTTAGTTCTAGGTATTACCCCTAGGCACGGTTTAGGTCTTAGGATTACGTCAAAAACAATATTTTTGAACACTAAGCTAGAAGAGATTTGTGCTGAGGAAAATGTACCCTTCGTAAAGCTGTGGTCAGAATTTAGTGATCCTAGCCTTTTTATAAAAGATGGAGTGCATTTCAGTGAAATAGGGAATGCTAGGCTAGGTAGATTAATCGATGAGAACGTTCGAAAGTTGTATAGGTCGAAGCCCTCTTTAAACGATGTGGGTCCGGGAAACGCCGGCCCGACGTGAAAAATAATTTGAAACGCCGATCCGTGGTAAAAAATAATTGAAACGTCAATTATTGTAACGCGTAGTATTAGAAATAAATTGAAGAATTTAAGGCGACAATTTATTCCGGGAACTACGATATAGTTACTATAACCGAAACGTGGTTAAATACCGTGACTCGGGACTTGGGGGAAGTTGATATAGCGGTTTTAAACTTTTGGATCACCTGAAGATCAGGGCCCCCAGCCTTCTTTAATTAGCTTTATAAGGCTAACTAACGAAAATATCACGACCTAACATAATCAATCGTTAAGGGCGTACAGTTAGGGTGGCCAGACGTCCGGCTTTAGGCGGACAGTCCGCCTTTTGAGCACTCTGTCCTTAGGGTGTCCATTTCCAAATTTCAAAAAAGGAGGACACTGCGTATGTGGCCGTACGTTAACATATAATATATATATGTTAACGTACGGCCACATACGCAGTGTCCTCCTTTTTAAATGGCCACCCTACGTACAGTTGACCTAACGATTCGTTAAGTTAGGTCGTGATATTTTGTTAGTTAGCCTTATAAGGCTAACTAAAGAAGGCTGGGGGCCCTCATCTTCAGGTGGGCCCAAACATTTTACTAGTGATAGGTTACATAGGATTGGTGGCCGCGTTTTGTTGTACATTCGTAATTCCCTTAGTGATATCGAAGTTAAAGTAGATTTTCTGGCAGCAATTAATGCGATATGCGTTGAAGTTAGGGCGCGTAGTATTAGCTTTAATTTCGTTGTTGTTTATAGACCTCCCGTTCAACCCCTTGATAGCGATACTAGATTTTACACATTTCTTGGTAACTTTATTAATAATCGGGATTGTATAATTGTCGAAGACTTTAACTGCCCTAACGTTAATTACGAGACTTTTACTGATAATGATGAGGGTTTGAGACTGATTGAGTTCATGGAAGATAATTATTTACGACAGATGGTTACCGAACCAACGCGCAGTGACAATATTTTAGACGTGCTGATGACGAACGACGAAAATATAGTCGAAGGTTTGGAAGTAGGTGAGAGTTTGGGATGTAGTGATCACCAAATTATTAGGTTTAAGCTATTGATAGAAAACAGTAAGGATAGTAACGTAATAGAAGTCCCTGATTTTCGTAGGGCTAATTTTGATAGTTTTGCGGGCAGGATGAGAGTAGTCGACTTGGATAATTTATTTATGGGTAATGACGCAAATTTTCATTGGGAGGCGTTTAAAAGTTTTTTAAATATCGAAAGGGAGTTTATTCAGCGTAGCCCCAAGCGCGTTGGAAATCATGGTAGGCCCAAGTGGTGGACTAGGGAAATAGGTAAGTTCATAAACGAGCGTAACAGAGCGTATAGCCTTAGTAAGCGCAATGGCACGGTAGCTAACTTTAATAGATATATCGAGCTTAGACGTCAGGTTAAAAGATCAGTTAGGAATACTAAGCGTAATTTTGAGATACTTGTACCTGCGGATAGTAAACATAACCCGAAAAAGTCTTCTGACGATGTCAATAATCATAAGCAGATAAAAGATAACATAGGCCCTCCAGTGGACGCTAACGGCGCTTTGGCTTCCAACGCTCAGGCGATAGCGGGTATTTTTAACTTTTTTGCGACAATTTTTACCGTAAAAGACGTAAATAATGTCTTCGACGTGGACGATATCATTTCATTTAGTAGCGAGACTAATTTGAATGAAATAACTGTTTACGAGGGTGAGATTGCGCATTATATCGGTAAGCTAAAAGTTAGCAAGGCTCCAGGCCCTGACACGCTTTATCCTAGACATTTGAAAGACGTTATCGTTGGCCCATTAACAAAAATTTGTAATAAGTCATTGGAGCAGGGATTATTCCTGAAGACTTCAAATTAGCTAATGTTCCATTTTCAAAAAAGGCGACGGCACAGTAGCTAGCAATTATAGGCCTATTAGTTTAACGTCAATTGTCGGTAAACTTTTGGAATCCGTAGTTAGGGATTGTATCGTCGATCACTTAGAAAGTTGCGATTTGATTAATAGTAGCCAGCATGGGTTTCGACGCAATAAATCTTGTTTAACTAATTTGTTAGAGTTTTATAACGAAATAGTGCGCGAATACGATAGGCATAGAGCGGCTGACGTTATTTATTTAAACTTTAAAAAAGCGTTCAATACTGTTTCGCAGAGAAGATTAATTGCGAAGATTAAAGCGCACGGTATACGCGGTCAGGTAACTAACTGGTTAGAGGAATGGCTTCGTGCCAGGAAACAGAGGGTCGTTGTTAATGTTAGGGAATCGGGGTGGCTGGATGTAGGTAGCGGTGTCCCTCAGAGTTCAGTGAGGCCCATTGCTATTCATAATCTATATTAATGACATAGATGTAGGCTTGACCAGTAACGTGTCAAAATTCGCGGACGATACTAAAATAGGCGGTAAAGTTCTTAACGTGGACGATATAAATAGGCTCCAAGACGATGTAAATAGGATTATGGAATGGACGGATAAGTGGCAGGTTCTCGTAACAATAATTACACGTACAGGATGGACGATAGACAGTTAGCTAGCGTTGAGGAGGAAGTAGATTTAGGCGTACGCGTATCTAAGGATTTAAAAGTTAGGAACCAGTGCCTTGAGTCTTGCGCAAAAGCTAATAGGATGTTAGGCTTCATAGCGCGTAATTTTGAATTTAAATCGAAGAATATTATATTGCCCCTTTACAGGTTCCTCGTCAGGCCTCACTTAGAATATGCCGTTCAGTTTTGGTGCCTGTATTTGCGTGAGGATATTGATAGGTTGGAAAGGGTTCAGCGACGTTCTACGAAACTAATTCCGTCACTACGCAACAAGTATTACGAAGATAGGATTAAAGAGTTCAACTTGCATTCACTCGAGACTAGGAGATTAAGGGGGGAGCTTATTGAAGTTTTCAAAATCGTTAATAAAATCGATAACATAAATTTTGACAAATTTTTCATGTTCGGTAATAGCAATACTCGTAATAACGGATTTAAATCACGTGGTAGACGTTTCATTACTAACATCGCTAAAAACGTTTTTACGTTTAAAGTAATCGATAAATGGAATAATCTTCCCGCGCTCGTCGTGAACTCTCCCAGCGTTAATATGTGTAAAAACCGTTCAGATAGGCATTTCAAAAATATTAACGTTGTTTAAAATAATAGGATCAAGTAAAGATAATCCCTCCCACGTCACACTAGTAAAGCAAATCCCTCCCAAAAATGACCAAGTAAAGATAATCCCTCCCAGAAAGTAAAGTAAAGTGAAGCAGGCTGACATAAGGATAAAAATTAAGAGAATCTTTTTTTAAAAAATGATTTATTTGAAAACAAAATTTATTAAAATTCATTTATTACAATAGATCAAGTAAAGATAAGCACCCCCAACCTTTTTTAGTTAGCTTTATAAGGCTAACTAACGAAAATATCACGACTTAACCTAACCAATCGTTAGGTCAACTGTACGCCCTTGACGATTGGTTAGGTTAGGTCGTGATATTTTCGTTAGTTAGCCTTATAAAGCTAACTAAAAAAGGTTGGGGGTGCTTAACTTTACTTGATCCAAAGACTTTAATTAAAGCGGTATTGCGGTATTGCGGTAAAGCGGTATTACCAACTTTACCAAGTAAAGATGATCCCTCCCAAAAAATGATCAAGTAAAGATGATCCCTCCCAAAAAATGATCAAGTAAAGATAGTCCCTCCTTTTTCTGTTGGGAGGGATTATCTTTACTTGATCCAAATAATATAACAATTAGCAACAGGAGCTCTTGGGGTGACAGTCGAGGTTTGAGTCTGTTGACGATTGATGCCAGCTTGTGACACGCCAGCGTGTAATATGCCAGCGTTAAATTTATATTTAAAAAAAATGGCTAACACCAACTTAGATGTAGCTCGTAGCGTAAACTAACCCACTTTTTGTTATCTACAGATCTACAGAAGCTAAAGCTAACAAAGACCCTAAGATCCACTCTATGGTTAGCCCGAGAGAAAGGAAAGAGTAGGGGGTTAAGAGAAGAGAAGAGAATAAGGGGTTAAGTAAGGAGCAACACCTATCATTCGTGGGTTAACTTTCATTCAGAAAAAGAGAAAAAAGACTCACCATCATCATCCGCCGGCCACTGCCGACAAGTCAGAAAAATAGTCGGAGAGAATAGGAGAGGGGTGAAAGATGAAAAGAAGTAAAATAAGAACGCTTACAAACCATGCAAACACAGTCTTAACTCACAGTCATACCATGCAAACTACAAACATGCAAGAAAAGAGTTACAGACATGCAAAGTAAAAAAAAAAAAAGTAGGTAAAGTTAAACAAAAAGTGGGTTAGTTTACGCTACGAGCTACATCTACGTTCGTGTTAGTCTAATTTTTTTTTTTTTTTTTAATAATTTTATTGCTGGCATCACACGCTGGCATGTCACAAGCTGGCATTCATCGTCAACAGACTCATCCTCGAGCACCACCACCAGAGCTCCTGTTGCTAACTTGTTTTTTTATATTAAACAACGTTAATACTTTTAAAATGTCTGTCAAGACGGTTCTTAAACATATTAACGCTGGTAGAATGAACGACTGACACGGGAAGATCATTCCATTTATCAATTACTTTAAACGTAAAGAAGTTTTTAGCGATATTAGTAATGAAACGTCTGCCACGCAACTTAAATCTGTTATTGCGAGTATTACTATTATCGAAAGTGAACAATTTGTCAAAATTTACGTTATCGATGTTATTAACGATTTTGAAAACTTCAATAAGCTCCCCCCTTAATCTTCTAGTTTCGAGTGAATACAGGTCTAACTCTTTAATCCTATCTCCATAAGGCTTATTGCGCAATGACGGAATCAGTTTCGTGGCACGACGTTGAACCCTTTCTAACCTATCAATATCCTCACGCAAGTACGGGCACCAAAACTGAACTGCATATTCTAAATGAGGCCTGACTAGGGACTTGTAAAGGGGCAATATAATATCCTTCGATTTAAATTCGAAATTACGCGCTATGAAGCCTAACATCCTATTAGCTTTTGCGCAAGACTCCAGGCACTGGTTCCTAACTTTTAAATCCTTAGATACGCGTACGCCTAAATCTACTTCCTCGTCAACGCTCGCTAACTCCTTATCATCCATCGTGTATGTGTAATTATTGTTGCGAGAACCTATATGCAAAACTTTACATTTGTCTACGTTAAATTGCATCTGCCACTTATCTGTCCACTCCATAATCCTATTTACATCGTCTTGGAGCCTATTACTATCGTCCTCGTTAACAACCTTACCGCCTATTTTAGTATCGTCCGCGAATTTTGACACGTTACTAGTCAAACCTACATCTATGTCGTTAATGTAAATTACGAATAGCAATGGGCCTAACACTGAAAAATAGCAATGGGCCTAACACTGAAGATAGCAATGGGCCTAACACTGAATATAGTAATGGGCCTAACACTGGATATAGCAATGGGCCTAACACTGGGCCTATACTCTTCACACTTTTTTTTTTCTCATACTCTCTTTACTTGCATGTCTGTAGTTTGCATGGTATGACTGTTTCTTCGTGTTAAGACTGTGTTTGCATGGTTTGTAAGCGTTCTTATTTTACTTTCATCTTTCACCCCTTTCCTATTCTCTTCGACTATTTTTCCGACTTGTCGGCAGTAGCCGGCGGATGATGATGGTGAGTCTTTCTCTCTCTTTTTCTGAATGAATGTTAACCCACGAATGATAGGTTTTGCTACTTACTTAACCCCTTATTCTCTTCTTTTAATCCTCTTCTCTCTTCTTTCTCTCGGGCTAACCTTAGAGTGGATCTTAGGGTCTTTGTTAGCCTTAGTTTCTGTAGATCTGTAGAACCTTTAAACGAAGGGATAGGAATGTAATGATTCCTCTACTGAAAACACTGATCATACCGAAATTGGAATACTGCTCGGTCCTAACATCCCCATATAAAAAAAAAGATATTAGACAGCTGGAAGAGATTCAGAGAAACTTCACAGCCAAGATGAATGGGTGCAAAGAACTAAATTACTGGGAAAGGTTACGCGAATTAAACCTATATTCACTGGAAAGGAGAAGAGAGAGATACACCATTATTTATACTTGGAAAATAATGGAGAAACTAGTCCCTAATCTTACTCTGAACACTGTATTTCCCCAAACAACAGTGGAAAGTAGAAAAGGAAGACTGTGTCGTGTTCCTAAATTGAAGGCTAGACAGGGAACATCCTTAACCTTGAAAGAAAATAGTTTTGTTGTGAGAGGACCAAGACTGTTTAATTGTTTAATCAGCTGCCCAAAGACCTAAGGAACACGAGTGGTATTGCGGTGGACATCTTCAAAAGAAGATTAGATGCCTGGCTCAGAACATTCCCCGATGAGCCGGGCGTACCTGGCTATATGAGGTGAAGAGTACAAGAAACCAACTCACTACTTCACCAGGCCAACTCGAGAGGAGGGGCGACAAGCTTGACCTTCGTGAGATGAAGAATCACCGTACGGAACATTTGAAAGGTTGAAAGGAAAGTGGTGTCGCGTGCATGAGGGCTTCCGGGGCTTATCCCCGCATGAATATTTCATCACTTATGAAACATCCGAAGTAGACCATAAATTGGCATTCATTCCACATCTCAATTTCAATATACGTAAAAGTTGCCTATAATATAAGCAAAGCCTTTCTTCTGTCCGCTGGTAGCTGATAGCAGCAAAAACGTTGGCCAGTGGGGCTACTTCACGATTGTTGCGGTGGAGTGCAGGGGAAGGGAAGGAAGAGGGAGAGAGTGGGACCCGGGTGTAATTCTTGTAAACAGTCCTCGCTGGAATCAGTCACGCGCAGCTCGAGTAAACGTGGTTGTGTTGTGCCTACCCGCTGATAGGCTATCCCATGAATGAAGTGCTTAACAATATATAAGGTTGACTTTTTGTTAGATAATCCATTTAGTGGATTAGATTTACAAACTAAATTGTTAATTAAAGAATTAGGGCCTCATCAGCCTAATATATTAATAAATGAAACACACAAAACAATCAAGAACATTTAATATTGAATGGTATAAAAGAAAGCCATGCTAACAGCTAGTGAAAATCTTAAAAGTTTATACTGTTTCAATTGTTTGTTGTTTAGAGGTGAACTTGCTTAGACTCGTAATGGTGTAAAAGATCTGAAACACCTCTCAGAAAGAATAAAAACACATGAACAAACCTCTTGTCACATCGGTAGTTGTTTAAAAAAAAACTTGCTTGGAAAAGTAAATATTGCAACGCAGTTGGACGCAGGGCACAATATTTCAGTCCAACGGCATAACGAATTAGTAGACAAGAATAGACAGGTTTTAAATAGAATCAATGACTGTTTAAAATTTTGTGACAACCATGAACTTGCTATCCGAGGTCATGATGAGAGAAAAATCTCTCAACAAAGGTGTATTCTTGAATCTTTTGAGTGAACTTGCCAAATTAGACAGTCAGTTGCACGAACATTTACAAAATGTACTGTAACTTTCAAAACACTTCTCCTACTATCCAAAATGAGTTGCTGGACTATATGCTTTCCACTTATAAAGATGTTCTACATGAGAAAGTCAATGAAGTAATGTTCGTGCCAATTCAGACTGATAAGACCACGGATATTTCCAGTATATCACAACTTGTTATTATATTGCGGTTTGTCATGGGCACTGAAATAGTGGAAAAATTCCATGGCTTTGTAGAACTAAAAGGTAGATCTGCTGCTGGCACAACTAAGTGCATTCTTGAAGAAATCGAGGTGTACAATTTGAAAAATAAGTTGGTTGCACAGTCTTATAATGGTGCTCCAGTGATGAGTGGCGAACGTAACGGAACACAGAAATTGGTAAGAGAAGCCTATCTTCATGGTCATTTTGTACACTGTTATGCCATCAATTACTGTAAACCTTGTTATGCAAAACATTTGCTCTGCTGTTGCTTCCGTCAGGATATTCTTTGCTAACTTGACTTCATTCTCCTCTCTTTTTCTCACATTCTTCCAAAAGAACAATTATGCTGCAAGAAGTTTGGGAAGAACGTCTGCCTTGTGCGATTTTAACCAGATGGAATTTTCAGAGCAGAGTCGTAAATTCCGTGTATGAAAATAAAGCATCAGTGATGCAGTGCTTCGAACGAATCCAGAATGAACATGGATAGGACTCAGTGTCACTAACACAAGCAAGTACTCTACTGATTTCCTGGAGACTGATCAGTTCATTTTCCTTCTTCATATATTTAGTGAAATTATGCCGGTAATTGAGTTTGTAGTGAATACTCTTATTTTAGTTTCAAGTTAAATGTTAATTTTACCGTCTTGAATTTCGGAATAGTATAAATTCATTTTAAATTAGTTACCCCATTATAATTCAATTGTGAACCACATTAATACTAATTTTATGTATACTATATTATTTTATTGTATGTAAACATAATTAATTATATATCACAATTGTCAGTTAATCATTTATATTCAAATATTTATTTTAATCTAATGCCATGTCCATTTTGCAAATAAATAATAGAAAACCAAAGGTTATATTTTCCACCTTTGGTACTGTCGCAGTTTCGCCTAACGGACTCAATACGGCTAGTGAGATAATCACTGGTGGCACTTAACTAGCGGCAGTGCTTATGGCATCATCCAGGTTAACCTATACCGGATAGATGCGCTACGGTCCCAAGCCGTAGCTTGCCTAGGCCAACGACGACGACGACGTAAACCAACAATTGATGACCCCGGAGCTGGATTACCCCTTTTACCCGAACGACTAGGACTAGACTGTAATGTCGTTCGTGCCCATCACCCCTTCACCCGAGCGACTAGGACTAGACTGTAATGTCGTTCGTGCCCATCACCCCTTCACCCGAGCGACTAGGACTAGACTGTAACGTCGTTCGTGCCCATCACCCCCTTCACCCGAGCGACTAGGACCAGACTGTAATGTCGCTCGTGCCCTCTGCCCCTCACCCCTGCCCGTGCGCTCTGTGCCTGCGCTCGTCTCAACCTCCACTCCTTCGTTGGGAACTTGTCGTCTTGCTTGTACGTTAGCAAGCATAGGAGAAGATGCCTGACGACGCTGGTGCCATCTCCCACTTGAGCGTAAAGCTCCCCGTCTTCTGGCCGGGTGATCCATTTATTTGGTTCCACCAAGTGGAATCACAATTCAACTTGGGAAGGATCACCACTAGCAGGACGAAATACGATCATGTTTTGTCCTCTCTACCAGCGAGCATCATCTCTGAAGTCCGTGACGTCATCGTATCTCCTTCCACGAGTGAGGACCCGTACAACGATCTGAAGTCTGCCATCCTGCGCCGCACCACTGTCTCCGAGCGTGAGAAACTACATCAGTTAATCTCAAAAGAAGAACTTGGAGACCGTAAGCCCACTCAAATGCTGAGGGCTATGCAGTGCGCTCTAGGCGAACGCGCACAAACCTTCGATAAGGACATCTTTAGACAGCTGTTCTTGCAGAAACTTCCTCCATCAGCTCAGCGTGTCTTGGCCACTATGGATCCTGCTACTCCAGTTGATAAACTAGCAGAAACTGCCGACAAAGTAGTGGAGATTGACACAGCTCCGGTCAACAACGTGACACACATTCGGAACTGGAGTTGAAAGTGAAAGAGTTAAGTCAACAACTCAACCACGTTTGTTCTCTGCTACAAAATCAACGGCAAAGAAGCCATTCTCGGTCAAGATTTACGAAGAGGCATCGTTCGAGTTCCGGGAAGATCTGCTTCTACCACTCCAAATTCGGAAAGATGGCTAGGAAGTGCATCTCCCCTTGCAATTTTTCGTCGGAAAACCCCAGCAGCGAGTCCTAATGGCGTCTAGTACTCGCACTGCCAACCTGTTATTCATAAAGGACAGGAACTCTGGTGTCAATTTCTTGGTTGATACCGGAGCGTCAGTCAGTGTATTCCCTCAAAAATCTGGTCATAACGCACTCGGAATCTCCGCCTCTATACGCTGCTAACGTTCACGCATACCCACGTACGGTACTCAGTCGCGTGAACTAAACTTGGGCCTTCACGATCCTTCAAGTGGATTTTCATCTGTGCTAAGTGCGGCATCCCATAATCGGCGCTGACTTCCTCCAGCATTTCAAACTCCTGGTGGATCTTGACAAGCGACGCTTATGCGACCAGGCCACACTGCTTTCTGTTCTTGCCAAACAGGTTGCCCTTCCGGACGCCTCGAACTCTGCACTTTCCCTCGTTCCCCCTAATTCCATGTACCAGTGCCTTTTCCAGCGATATCCAGGAATTCTTCAACCAATGCAGATGGGTGATACCATTAAGCACACCATTACCCATCACATTACAACAAAAGGTCCCCCTGTGTTTGCAAAACCCAGACGTCTTGCCCGGACAAACTGAAAGCTGCCAAATCGGAATTCCAGCTTATGCTGGATCTTGGGATATAAGACCTTCCAAAAGCAGTTGGTCCTCTCCCCTACACCTGGTCCAGAAGAAGTCAGGAGACTGGAGACCATGTGGGGATTACCGGTTTTTGAATTCGACAACCATCCCGGACCGATATCCGGTACCAAATGTCCAAGACTTTACTTCTCTTCTCCACGGCAAATCTATCTTCAGTAAAATAGATCTCGTTAAGGCTTCCACCACATTCCCGTAGAGCCTTCGGATATTCCAAGACTGCAGTTTGTACACCATTTGGGTTATTCGAATTTGTGAAGATGCCGTTCGGGCTACGGAATGCTGCGCAAACCTTTCAGAGGTTTATAGATGAGGTCACCAGAGGCTTAGACTTTGTTTATGCCTACATCGATGATTTGCTTGTGGCCAGCTCAACGGAAGAGGAACATAAGGAACATCTTTCACTCCTTTTCAACGCTTAGAACAATACGGTGTTACTATTAATGCATCTAAGTGTGTGTTTGCACAGCCAACCTTGGAATTTCTTGGTCACACGATTTCGCAGCACGGAATTACCCCTTCAGGACAAGTGTGTAGTGATAAAAAATTACCCTATGCCAAATAATCAGCGTGAGTTACGTCGGTTTCTAGGTTTGGTAAATTATTACCACAAGTTCATTAAAAACTGTGCCAGTGTTCTTGCTCCTCTACACGCTATGATCACACACAAACGCAAGGTAACGAAATTGTTATGGTGTAGCGATAGTTTACAGGCGTTCGACAATGCCAAAAATGCTATCAATAGTGCATTGTCTCTGTCATTCCTATCAGTGATGCCCCCCTAACTCTGACGGTCGATGCATCAGATGTTGCGATCGGTGGAGTGTTGGAACAAACCATTAACGGTCAACAGCACCATCGCGTTTTACTCGAAAAAGCTGCAGCCAGCCCAAACGCGTTATAGTGCTTCGGACGTGAACTTCTTGCTATTTACTTAAACGTGAAGTATTTCAAACATTCCTTGAAGGCCGAGAGTTTTGTGTTTTTACCGACCACAAACCTTGGTCACTGTCTTCAATAAAAACAGCTGTAACCCTCTCCCAGAGTCATCAGGCAACTCGATTATATCTCGCAATTTACCACAGATATCCGCCAATCAAAGGTGTCTTGAACACTCCAGCGGAATGCACTTTCAAGAATAGAGATTACTTGTTACCCTCATCTCTACACTGTGGAATGCTATTGCACAGGTCAAGATAAGGATACGGAACTACAAGAACTGCTCAGAGAAGACTCCACTCACTCACTTCCCTCAAGAAAATGAGTATGCCAGGATTGTCTGTGCCCCTCTATTGCGACGTATTCAACAGCTGCTATTCGCCCTTATGTCCCTCCATGTCACAGACAAGCAGTCTTCACGGATCTTCATAAGCCCTCCCATCCTGGATCCGTGCTTCGCAACACCTGGTTACCTCTCGCTTGTTTGGCCTCGATGCGGAAGGATGTCAAACACTGGACCAAAACGTGCCTTGCCTGCAGCGTGCCAAAGTCCAAAGGCACACCAGGTCCCCTTTGACGCATTTCGCCCCCATCCAGCGATTTGAGGTAATCATGTAGACATTGTTGGCCCTCTTCCAGTGATTCAAGGCCAACGTTATCTGCTCACCTGTCCGACCGCTTTTCCAGATGGCCTGAAGCCATCCACTTCCTGATATCCAAGCGGACATTGCAAGAGCCTTTCTTCATGGATGGGTATCAAGATTTGGATTGCCGACAAAAGTCATCATGACAAGGTCGCCAATTTGAGTCTTCGCTTTGGAAGAAGTTTACCAGCTTGTTGGGTACAGTACATGCGCATACCTGTGCGTATCATCCGCAAGCTAAAGGCCTCGTCGAACGCTTCCACGCCAGCTGAAGTCATCCCTTATGTGTCACGAAGACTCCCATTGGATGGATAAGCTTCCACTCGTGTTACTTGGTATTCGCTCTGCATTTAAGAGTGATCTGAAGACTACAGCGGCTGAACTAGTCTATGGAACAACACTGCGGCTACCAGGTGGCTACTTCACTGCAGGGGATAAGTCATGTGATCCTACGGAATTCGCTCAAACACTTTCCTCTCACATGCAGTCCCTTCAGCCTGTTCCCCCTCGATGACTAGCCAACAGAACATCTTTATTTCCCCAGCCCTCCAGTCTTGCACCCACGTTTTCGTTCGTGTACCTGTCCCAAAACGGCCTCTCCAATGTCCATATGACGGACCCTATGAAGTTCTCCGACGTACGCGCAAATCATTTCTCATCCAGCGCGGTTCCAAGGTCGACAAGGTTTCTATCGATCGTCTTAAGCCTGCGTTTTTGGAATCAACCTTAAGCGAGGTACATGTAGCTACCAAAAAGGTTCAGCGGAAATCTGTGTCGTTCGGAACTCTTTGAACTTCCTCTCTGGTGGGGGAGTGTGTAGTGAATACTCTTATTTTAGTTTCAAGTTAATGTTAATTTTACCGTCTTGAATTTCGGAATAGTATAAATTCATTTTAAATTAGTTACCCCATTATAATTCAATTGTGAACCACATTAATACTAATTTTATGTATACTATATTATTTTATTGTATGTAAACATAATTAATTATATATCACAATTGTCAGTTAATCATTTATATTCAAATATTTATTTTAATCTAATGCCATGTCCATTTTGCAAATAAATAATAGAAAACCAAAGGTTATATTTTCCACCTTTGGTACTGTCGCAGTTTCGCCTAACGGACTCAATACGGCTAGTGAGATAATCACTGGTTGGCACTTAACTAGCGGCAGTGCTTATGGCTACATCATCCAGGTTAACCTATACCGGATAGATGCGCTACGGTCCCAAGCCGTAGCTTGCCTAGGCCAACGACGACGACGACGTAAACCAACAAGTTGTTCCAGAACATTCTTAAAAAAATCAAATTACAACGCCTGTTTCTGTCAAGCAACATCTTCACAAATATTTTGTACATCTATAAACGAAATTCGTCAAAAGGTGTCAGAGTTACCTGATGATTCGGAACAAACTACTGAGACAAAACGTAGAATAAAAGACAACAAACGAGCCTGCGCAATCGAATGCTGTGATTTTATGCTACAAGAAGCCGAAGAACGGTTTGATGCAACTGAACATCTCCAGTGCTTCACTTTAGTTGATCCTACAAAATTTGTTGTGTTCAGAAAAGAATTTCCTACAAATATACATGAATATTGTGAATTCTATCCATTTTTTGAAGAAGAAAAACTAAAAAGTGAGCTACGCGTTCTATACAACAGTGAAGAATTTAAAGATATAAAAACAATTAATGAGTTGTACTGCTTTCTATCTGAAAACAATTTGATGTCTACTTTTTCTGAAACAGTTAACCCTTTACTGCATAAACCAACGGTGGCCAAACCCCGGCTCGCGAGCCGCATGCGGCTCTCGAGATTGTTAACTGCGGCTCACGAGACAATTTTGGTTTTTATTGTATTTATCATAAAAGACAAAATTCATAATACAAATATAATTTTTTTTTCACATAATAAAAAAATATGAAAAAAAAACAAGGAAAATTTGAATTGACAATAAAATGCGTCATGCGTACGACAACTTCTTTTGCGTGACAGGCACTAAGCGGGATAATTATGTAATTAACACCAATCGCCACTCACCAGTGTCCAGTAACCCTCGAGCTACCCTGCGGGCCAGGGGTAGTAAAGAGTGAGTGTGTTTTAAAGTTGGCTTCTTAGATCAAATAGTGGCTATTTTTCTCAGCTATACAAGTGAAAGTTATACAACCCCTTAGTTGATTAAAATGACTGAGCAGACAAAGTATAAGAAACGGAAATATGAAGAAGAAAATAGAGTTTTTAAACAGGAGTAGGAGAAGAGCTTTGCCTTTACTGTTAAGGGTGGGAAACCTGTGTGTCTTATCTGCCACGTGGCACTCAATCACTTTAAAGCCAGTAACTTATAGCGTCATCAGGAAACTAACCCTAAAAATTTTATTACGAATTTCCTCCCAAATCAGAATTGCTGAAGACTAAGTTAACAATGTTGAAATCTAGCCTAGTTGCCCAACAAACTGTACTTTCATCATTGTGTAAGACAGCTGACTTAACTACTGAAGCTAGTTTTGTTATGGCATGTAATATTGCTCGTGCTCAACTTCCCTACAGTAGTGGAGAATTTGTGAAGAAGAATATTGCCGATGTTACTGCAATTCTCGATCCAGATAACACAAAGCTTCGAGAACAAATATCAAGTATTTCTATTTCCCGCCACACTACAGAGGGACGTATTTCCCAGATCAATGCTGAAATTACATGCTCGTTGCAGAGTGATTTGAAGAATTCTGTTGCATTCAGTTTGGCCCTCGATGAATCCACAGATATTAAAGGTAACCCTCAACTGGCGATATTTGTTCGTTATGTTACTGGCGATGGAAATGTGAAAGAAGGACTCTTGGACTTAATGACCCTAAGAGAAACCACCAGAAGGGTTGACATAAAGAACGCACTTGACGAGGCATTATCAAATGCTCAAGTACCATTAAATAAACTTGTCAGTATTGCAACAGATGGAGCACCAGCTATGGTAGGACAAAATGTAGGCCTAGTTGGGCTCTTGACATTGACACGCGATCCCAAGTATCCTGTGTGTCTCTTCATTCACTGTATCATTCACCGTGGTCATTTGGTAAACAAATACTTTAGGTATGACAGTGTTATGAAATGTGTTCTAGAAATTGTGAATTTCATTCGTTCAAATGCAAAAACGCACCGAGCGTTTAGAAATTTTATCGAGGAGATGGATCTTCAAGATAAACCAGATGACCTTTCATTCTACTGTATTGTAAGGTGGTTATCAACTAGTAATCTCCTGAATAGGTTTGTTGCACTGTTGGAGCCTATCAGTGATTTCTTGAAAGAAAAGGGAAAGTCATACCCACAACTAGAAGATCACGAATGGGTGCAGGATCTGATGTTTTTTACTGATGTAATACACCTTCAAAATCTACATTTGGCACTTCAGGGAAAGGATAAGGTCATTTCTGACCTTACAGAGACAGTTTTCAGTTGCCAGAATAAAATAAAACTCTTCCAAAAAGATCTAGGAACAAAAAACTTTGACCACTTTCCCCACCTGAAAAACCGAGCAAACACTTTTCCTGATATTGAAATAAAAGATAGTAAATTGGAGGAATACAAAGGTAAATTAGAAGGACTAATTGATGATTTTCAGTTCAGGTTTGATGAACTGAAGAAACTAAAACCATGCTTCGAATTTCTTGTAAATCCTTTCCTGATTGATGTCGTCAACGATGGCTGTCCTCTTACCACACCTTTTGTTACGGAAGCTGCTTCAATGCAAACATAACTTTTGGAGCTACAGGAGGACGTGGGTTTAAAGTTGATACATAAAAGCTTATCTGCAGTTGAGTTTTGGAAGAAAGTACCAGAGACAAAGTATCCTCACCTCAGGAAAACCAGTTTCCAACTTATCTCAGTTTTTGGGACAACTTATTGCTGTGAAGCACTCTTCTCGGTAATGAAATTTGTAAAGTCAAAACATCGTGCTGCCCTTACTAACGAACACCTGACTGAGCTTCTTCATACCGCCTTAACATCATATCAGCCAGACTTTAAAGCATTAACAGCCAAAATGAAGACCCAAACTAAGCCTTCTACAAGCAGTAATTAAACAATTTAATAATGTGAGTATAAGGGGATATACAGGAATGCTCAAATTATAGGGGTATGAAGCTGATATCGCACACCATGAAGGTGTGGGAGCGAATTGTGGACTTAAGGCTGAGGGAGGAGGCAGGCGTGTCGACAGGGCAATTCGGTTTTATGCCCGGACGAAGTACGTCTGATGCTATTTTTGCATTACGACAGTTGGAGGAAAGCTACAGGGAAGGACAGAAGGCATTGCATATGGTTTTCATAGACTTAGAGAAGGCGTATGATAGGACACCGAAACAAGAGGTTTGGAGATGCCTGAAGGAGAAGATGGTCACAGAGAAGTATGTCAGATTGATTCAGGAAATGTATAGAGGGGATACGACGAAAGTGAGAGTGTAGTGTTGGTGTGACGGAGAGTTTTGGAGTTGGGATTGGTCTGCATCAGGGGTCAGCACTGAGTCCATTCCTATTCAACGTGGTGTTGGATGTGTTGACTGAGGAAGTTAGAGGGGTTGCTCCTTGGTGCATGATGTATGCCGATGATGTAGTGTTGTGCGCAGAGACAAGACAGGAAGTAGAACAACAGCTAGAAAATTGGAGGGAGGCATTGGAAAGTAGAGGTATGAAAGTTAGTCGGAAGAAGACTGAATATCTGAGATGTAATGTACAACCGGATGAAGGAGGGGGAGTGATGTTAAACGGTGAACTGATCAAATGGGTAGATCGTTTTAAATACTTGGGATCAACAATCGAGGCAGAGGGGGGAGCAGAGGGAGAGGTGAATCGTAGGATACAGTCGGGATGGAGGAGCTGGAGAGAGGTGTCGGGAGTTCTCTGTGATCGTAGGATGCCGGTGAAGCTGAAAGGGAAGGTCTTCAAAACAGTGGTTAGGCCAGCCATGTTATACGGAATGGAGACGGTGCCAATGAAGAAGACTAGTGACAGAAAGATGGATGTGGCTGAAATGAAAATGTTGCGATGGATGTGCGGTGTAATTAGAAGGGATCGAATCAGAAACGAACGCATTAGAGGAACGGTGAAAGTAGTAGAGGCGTCAAGAAACGTCCAAGAAGCCAGACTGAGATGGTATGGGCACATGATGAGAAGAGAGGAGGATTACGTGGGACGTAGGGTGCTGGAAATGGAGGTGCCGGGACTGAGAAGAAGAGGTAGACCGAAGACGAGTTGGAGGGATTGCGTGGCGTCAGACATCCGGGAGAAAAATTTGGACGAGGACATGGTACGTGACAGAAGAAAATGGAGACTCATCAAGAACAGCGACCCCATATAGAGATGGGATTTAAGCTGCAGAAGAAGAATAATGTGAGCATAACTACAGGGTGTCCCATAAGTCCGGCATCATAGGAGAAATTCATATTTTTCTATTTCTACAAACCATAATTCATATTTTTCTCTTTCTACAGGCCATAATGTCTGTGAGCAAGGAAGAACGAATCCAGATAATTCTACTCATAGGAAATCGGAGTCAAAGAGAGGCCGCTGCTGAATTTAACAGACTGCATCCAGACCGCGAGTCAATAACACAGAGTTGTGTTAGCAGACTTGTTGCAAAGTTTAAGGAAACAGGATCCATAGAAGATAAACCACGCAGTGGACCTTCAAGGAAGTTCACTGACGATGATACAGCGACTGCTATCCTGGCTCATTTTAATAGAAGTCCCAATAAGTCTCTTCGGCGATTGTCCGCCGAGACAGGAGTGTCGAAAAGTAGCATCCATCGCATTCTTCAGGCTCACAAATGGCATCCATATAAACTTCAGATCCTACAGAAATTAAGCGAAGATGATCCCGACCGGCGGATGGAATTTTGTGAATGGGCTACGGAACAATATGCTCGGGATGCCAATTTCCCGTCCACCATTCTGTTCAGTGATGAGGCTGTTTTCTATGGAAATGGTGGGGTAAATCGACAGAACATCCGCGACTGGTCTCAAAACAACCGTCACTGGTATACCTCTTCAAAGGAACAAGGTGCATCTCGGGTGATGGTATGGTGTGGCATTTGGAAGGATCGCATCATAGGCCCTCTCTTTTACGATGAACATGTCACTGGAGGCACCTACCTACGTATGCTGAAGGAAGAAACATTTCCCAGTGTCTTGAACGAAGAAGGAAATTTCCCAACATGGTTCCAGCAAGACGGCGCTCCTGCACATTACAGCACCCAAGTAAAGGAATACCTGTACCAACAATTCCCTGGTCATTGGATAGGACGTCGAGTGCCTGTGGAATGGCCAGCTAGAAGCCCGGATCTCACGCCACTAGATTTTTATCTCTGGGGCCACTTGAAAGCGCTGGTATACGCAGAGAAAAGTAGGAGTGTTGAACATTTGCGGCAGCGCATTATTGGGGCATGTAACACCATTACTCCTGACATCATTCACCGTGTGCTTGCTGACTGGTATCACGTCTGAATTTGTGTATTGAAAACAATGGCGGACATATTGAGCACGTTCTGTAAATAAAAGCTTTTGTTTTGCCTTTTTTTATTATTTTTCCTATGATGCCGGACTTATGGGACACCCTGTATATGTATATGTATATGTTTTTAATTATTAAATTCTTTTTAAAATATTTTGCGGCTCTCGTACATCTGAAAAACGTCGTATGTGGCTCTCGGGTCCAGGAAACTTGGCCACCCCTGGCATAAACGGACGAATTTGTAACCTGTCAAATACACACATTCATAACTTAACCCTACAAAAAATTCTTGCGGTAAAGGTTTAAACTGTTAAACATTTTCCTAACATCGCCCATCCCCTATCGCAACAGCTCAATCTGAAAGATGTTTCAGTTCTCTGAAAAGAGTAAAAACCTGCTTGAGGAACGCCATCGGACAAGACTGGCTAAATGGAACGTAGTCTTTTCGATTGAAAGAGACTTCATAGCAAAAATACCCAATTTCAACCAGAAAGTCATCAAGAAATTCGCAGAACAGAAAAACAGACGGGCTGAGTTACTCTACAAATGAGGTGAGAGCAGGAGCTTTAGAAAAATAGCCCCGAATAAACTATAGTTCAATGGACGCCACTGATATATATATATATATATATATATATATACATATATTATAGCGTATGAACCTTGAACCTTATGTTGTTTCGTGCGTTGGTCTCTCTTCACATGGAGGTCAAGCTGGTGGCCCCGCCTCTAGGTCTGGCTTGGTGGAGGAGCGAGTTGCTTTCTTGCGCTCTCCACCGTACATAGCCAGGCACGCCCGGCTCATCTGGTACCGTCCTGAGCCAGGCATCCAGTCTTCTCTTGAAGACTTCAACTTTGACCCCAGTTACGTTTCTTGAGGTCCTTTGGAAGCTGGTTGAAAAGTCTTGGCCCCCTGACAACCAAGCTATTTTCCTTCAGAGTTGAGGAGGTCCCTTATCGGGCCTTTAATTTGGGAACACTACACATTCTGCCTTTCCTATTTTCCAGTGTTGTTCGAATGGTAATTTGGTTTAGTTTTAGGTTTGGTACCAGTTTTTCGATCATTTTCCATATGTAAATTATGGTGTACCTCTCTCTTCTTCTTTCCAGGGAGTACAGATTTAGTTTACGTAGTCTTTCCCAGTAGTTGAGTTATTTGCAGCCATCAATCTTGTCTGTGAAATGCCTTTGCGTTTCTTCTAGTTTATTAGTTTCTTCCCTTATATATATATATATATACACCCAAAGTTATTTTTCAGTTCAAGTAAGGTTACTATACTCTCTATTCAGCCTTTTAGGGGGACAGTTGACACCCCACCTCCCTGACACTCCCCACCTCCCCTTCCCCACCCCTACCCCTCAACCTTTCTCACCAAATGCATGCACACTACCGCTTTATACATCATACACAAATACCAATCTCACCACCGTATCTCAAAAGCACAGAAAAAAAAGAAAAACAAATATTTCCTTCGTGAATGGTTTTCAGTTGTTTTAGAACGGAGCACATTGTAAAAGCGGTAAAAAAAATGGGATCTATGTATTTTAGAATTTACAGAGGAACAAAACTTTTGTCACTAACTAACTAACTAACTAAATATATATATATATATATATATATATATAATTATATATATATATATAACATAAAATAGAGAAATCACTGCTTTAAATTGAAAAATCATGATAGCGAACGCCTTCAAGCAATCCAATTTTATTTTATCAGTTTACGAGTTTCGATCTATTTTTTCTCCTTTTTTATTTTATTTCTTTCACAACACTTATAAGTTTGCCTTTTCAATTTCTTGATATATATATATATATATATATATATATATTTCAACTGCAAAGAACACGCAGTATAATTAACGTAAAGAACGACGCTTGTATAGGAGAACATTCCGCGCAAGATGAGGAGGGAAAACGAACAAATGAAAAAAATGAGGTAACCACCCGGAATCGGAAGATCCCGGGTTCGATTCCCGGGTGGTTACCTCATTTTTTCATTTGTTCGTTCTCCCTCCTCATCTTGCGCGGAATGTTCTCCTATACAAGCGTCGTTCTTTACGATATATATATATATTATATATATACATTCAACTGCAAAGAACACGCAGTATAAATAACGTAAAGAACGACGCTTGTATAGGAGATATTCCGCGCAAGACGAGAAAGAGAAAACAACAAATGAAAAAATGAAGTACCACCTGGGAATCGAACCCGGATCTTCCGATTGCCGGTCAGACGCGATAACCACTACACCATGGACTTCACTCTTCCAAATGCCGTAATTCCTCTACATACTCGCAGAAACCAATGCCCCAAGGGGGCACCTCCCGCATGCCGTAACATTATATACATTCAACTGCAAAGAACACGCAGTATAAATAACGTAAAGAACGACGCTTGTATAGGAGATATTCCGCGCAAGACGAGAAAGAGAAAACAACAAATGAAAAAATGAAGTACCACCTGGGAATCGAACCCGGGATCTTCCGATTGCCGGTCAGACGCGATAACCACTACACCATGGACTTCACTCTTCCAAATGCCGTAATTCCTCTACATACTCGCAGAAACCAATGCCCCAAGGGGGCAGACGTATTTTTATTTGAAATAAAATACATATTCTTTTTACGTATTGTTCACATTTCATTTCGTACTTTGTTGTGAAGCTTTCTATTATAAATTCTTCTCTTCCTTTTTCTTCTTTGCACTCTCACTCTCAGTGAGCAGCTGCTTCTCCTCTCTTCCAAAAGTTTGGAGAAAGATTTGAATCTAGATTAGTAAAGTTTCCTTAGCAAAATCCAAATAAAGAATGGTTCTCGGGAGCCCAATAAAGCCCTTCCCTCTCGCACCCATCAAAACTGAAAGCTTCGCCATCCTGCGATTCCAATATCGGTTGAAACCTATTTGGTATTCTTCGTTTGCGTTTCCGTTTCTTGGTTCCAATCGCTTTTCTTATTCATGTTTTAGATTTATTCCTTTCACCTTCTTAAATCCTCTCTTTTTGCTTTCATTTCTCTTGTTTTCTTACCTTTTACTATTCTGTTATAATGTCCTCGAATTGTCCATAATTTTCGTTTCGATCTCCTTTCTTACGTTCCAGACCCAACCTCTTTTTATTCTATTTTGGCATTTTATCTCTTATTGCTGCTTTCTCAGTTTCGTACGTAATAACTTAAGACGTAAGTCGATACTAACATCAAATTTATTTTGTGTGTTGGAACAAAGACGTACTTATTAATAAAGGTTTTCCCCAGATTCATTGTGCAGACCGACTATATTATTTTATGACTTCATAGAGGATTTCTAGATAAATATATCGGCGCTTTTATATATATCGGGTGATTTATAAGTCTGTTACCACTGTAATGGTGAAATATTTTCTGTGTTTCAGATTGTTGATTTGTGAAAATATGGGGTTTGGTCAAGGATAGGGTATATGCAACAAAACCTCGTAATGTCAATGATTTAAAAGAAAGAATTTCCACTGTTAATTTCAGTGTGTAATTGTGTAAAACTAACCTCAAATAAAAAAACATCACAGGTTACTGTGGTTTGTAGTTATTTTTATTCATCATTACAGTGGTAACAGACTTATGAATCACCCGATATATATATATATATATATATATATATATATGTTATAATGTTATATGTTATAATGTTTCAGACCAACAAAGACCCTAGGATCCACTCATGGCTGGTCTACCTAACTGTGCTCGTAATCGTGTATTGTGTATGTCCTCCGTGGTGGCGGAGGGGACCTACAATTTTACGTGGGTTCCGAACCACAAGAACATAAGAAATTTATGTAAAAACTGCCGGTAATTTGGCAACGACCAATTTTTACGAAACTAAATAATTATCAATTTAAAACTAATTAATTATCGATTTAAAAATAAAGATAGAATCTCTGGATCCAGAGGATCAAGTCATAATAGACTACTATCCACAAATGTTACACTCTATATCTATTTATAGCGGACATGCAAATATATCAGATCCAAAGAATCCAGTCAATTTCATTACGGTATCCATCAAGTCACGGTCCATATCGATTGCGGACCAAGTCAAAATTTACAACCATATACATTACAATATATACACTTACGAGAAAAAGTGTAGGTGTGGCTGTAAAGACTGTACAGTAATGTAGAAATGTGTGTGCACCCATTATGGGTCTCCCATTTAAAGGTGTTTGTGGGGCAAGTGAAGATCATGAGTTTTTCAATACCTCACAGTACTATGGGGGGCACCGCTCGGCAGAGGAATCTCTTTAAATGGGGTGTGTAAGGACAGAGAGTATCCCCTAACCCAAGACGCTGCCTCCCTATATCCCACAACACTTGTGTTGAGCTGTGGGATCTATCCCCACAAAGCCTTAATTTTACTACCTTAAACTATACCCTTTCTATCAACATGCGCGTCTAATCGATTTTTAAACATGTTTATAGACGTGCTACTAATTACTTCTACCGGCAAACTATTCCAGCTATTTACTATTCTATGCGTAAAAAAGTTTTTCGCAACTGCTGTCTCGAACCTTCTACTTGTCAACTTACACCCGTTATTTCTAGTCCTATTATATTGAGATATTTCGAAAAAGTTATCTCTATCTACGTTATCAAACCCATTCATAATTTTGAAAACCTGGATTAGATCACCCCTTAACCTCCTAGTCTCGAGAGTAGTCAATTTTAACTCCTTAAGCCTATCCTCGTACGACTTTGACCTAAGAGACGGAATCATCTTAGTTGCTCGTCTTTGAACTCTTTCGATTTTGTCTATATCTTTGCGCATATGCGGATTCCAAAATTGGACCGCGTACTCCAAATGGGGTCTAACTAATGATTTATAAAGAGGAACTATAATATCGCGCGATTTGTACTCAAAATTTCGAGCTATAAACCCTAACACTTTGTTCGCTTTATTGACCGCTGCTGTACTTTGTTTCGCTACTTTTAAATCACCAGTGACTATAACTCCTAAATCTTTTTCATGCTCTACGCTTGTTAAATCTTTCCCTGACATACTATACGCAAAATTACCGTTACGCGAACCTATATGCAAAATTTTGCACTTATCCACGTTAAATCTCATTTGCCATGTGACTGACCAATCAACGATTTTATTCAGATCTTCCTGAATTTTACCTCTATCTTCGTCATTAATTGCCCTACCACCCAGCTTCGTGTCATCCGCAAACTTTGAAACTGTACTGACTAGGCCGACATCTAAATCGTTAATATATATAAGAAAAAGCAAGTGGCCCAATACAGAACCCTGAGGAACGCCACTCGCTACATTAGCCCAACACGACTACGCTCCATCAACGACCACCCTCTGTTTCCTGCCTCGCAACCACTCTTCTAGCCAATTTATTACTACACCCCTGATTCCATGAGCCTTAGTTTTTTCAATGAGTTTTTTGTGCGGCACGGTGTCAAACGCTTTTTGAAAATCTAAATACACTACATCAACCGCCCGATGTCTATCGTAAACGTCAACCACGCTTTGGAAAAATTCTAAAAGATTAGTTAAGCAAGATTTGTTTCGCCTAAAACCGTGTTGCGTATTTCTAACCAGATTATGCACTTCTAAGTGTTCGACTATATATATATATATATATATATATATATATATATATATATATACACACACACACATTTGCAGTATCATTTATTACACTTATCAAGAGTTATGCTCCGGACTCGTTGCTACTGAAAATTATGAAAATAAGATGGAGACCGAGTGGAACCGAAGGAAGGGTTCTTGGGGCCGGAGCAGGACTACGACGAAGATGTTTGGAAGTTGATATTAAAACTATACTTTCTTCTGTAACACCAATTTAAACAAAATCATAAACTTTTTCCAATACCTTCAGTTTATTTTGCATATTTGGGTAAAACATGATAAACCTTTGTTTGAAAAAATAAATGAAGAGAGAACAAAAGTAATGAGTATAAATGGATTCATGCAATCTTCCGTATATTATAGATGATCCTGCCCTTCAGAAGAAACCTATTTCGAAGTCCAAAAATCATGAAATTCATAAATGTATTGTAGAATAAACTGCTCGATATATTTTTACCATTTAGAGCAGGGGTCACCAACCTTTTTTTTGTTCACCGCCCACTTTTACGATTTTTTGAAAATTAAAAAAGCTTATCGCCCACCTTAGATCAAAAAGACTAAATCAACATAATCGATAAAATAAATAGTGAAATAAATGTTTAATTACCTTTAATGTGAGCCCATTAGTGGGCGCTACCGCCCAGGTTGGTGACCCCTGATTTAGAGCAAGCGTGCCCAAAGTCCACAATTCTGTCCTTTCTTACAATTCAATATAGTGAAAATAATGACGTGGGAAATGATTACAATTGTAACGTATGAAATTAAAGTAAGGTGGTGATGGGAGGGGTGGAAGGAAGCTGAGTACGGGCAAGAACTAGGTAGATCAGTCTTCTTGGTCAAAGTTTAAGAGTAACTCACTTCCCTGAAAAGGTTGAACACCCTTGATTTAGAGTGACTAAATCACCACAACGACTCACGATATTTTGTCGGTGGGAAATTCTATCGACAAGTGATATGTGGGTCGGTTAAGCTATGTTAAAATGAGTGACACTGAAATGTCTGATTGCTAAAAAATGCAAATTTAAATCTGACAAGAACTAAATCAGAAGGAATAACCTTTGAAATCTTTAACTTAAAAGAAGATGCATAATGCATGTAATGAAGGTAAACTCAAATGAAAGATAAATGAAGGAAAACGGGACAAATTTATACGAATACGAAAGAACATTAAAAAATAGGTACATAGATAAAGAGAAACAAGCAGAAGTAAGCTTTATATTTAAGGTATCCCATAAAAATGTAGAGTATCATAAACGTGCTTCACAGAACGTGCTTTCTAATGATCTTATCGTGGTGATCTGAGCTTCAGGTTTTAAAAATGTCCGCCAATATTTAATGAATTTTAAAATCAGTCAAATTTTTTTCTGGCTCTTTATTCGGTAAAAAAATTAAGATTTAAATGTGCACACCATAACTCGGGAATTATACCAATTTCGTCGAGAATACCATAACATCGATACTTTAAAAAAAAAACTTAATCTAACTTAACCTAACCAAGCCTAGCGTAATCTAACTTAACCTCACTAAGCCTAGCGTAATCTAACCTAACCTATACTAATCTACCACAACCTAATTTAATCTAACCCACAATATACTGTACTTGTCGATAGATTGTCAATTCGATCAGATGTCGTAATTCCATAAAATTCTTATGAGCGCACAAACAGTTTAAAAAAAAATCTTCATTGAAGAATAAAGCTATTGAAAATATAATGAAGTTTTAAAAAATAATTTTTTTGGCAAGGAAAAATAAACTATTCCTCATTTTCCCTCTCCAAATGATGCATAATATAGCAGGTAAATGATACATATAAATATTTTATATAGTTTCAGCTAAATTAAAATGCATATATGCCTTACTCATATCGATATATGCTTAAAATTCCCTTTAAAAAAATTGAGTTAATGTACAGAGGGTTAACAAAAACAAATAGACAACAAGATGATTGTCCTTAAGAACAAATGACAAAGCTCATCAACGGAATGCCAAAACGCGTCAGCTTTATGTAATGCAAAACAGAAAGCAACACGATTCTAAATCTATTAATTCAATAAATCAGTTATCATTTGTTGACTGTTATTATCAAATCAAAACCTATGGAAAAAACCGGAAGACGTCTATTTACTTTTGTCAATCCTCTGTATACCCCTTTCACTCTATCTCGACAATGAATCCATTTCTTCTATTTTAAATAGTAAACTTCAGTTTAAGTATTTGTACCACCCTGAATTATTTCAATATTTGTTACAGTAAATGATTGACATTGTCGAATCTACTTGTAATTTTTATTCTTTTATTATTAAAGTTACATTTGGATAGATTCAGTCAAGGCCCGGGAGAGGAATCGCGGGCCCTGGTGCTACGTTTGACTCCGAGCCCTTTCACCCCGATCACCTCCTTCTCCATCTTTCAGCCCCAGCCCCCCTGAGGCCCGGGCCCTGGATTCAGTCAAATTAGGTTCGGTTACGTAAGTCAGGCTAATTTTGGCTAATTTAAGTTATTTTAAGTTCTTCAGAATTGTCTAGTTTAAGTTTGACTATTTTAGGTCGACTTAGCTTAGTACAGACTTGTTAAGTTGAAGCTTTAACAAATTTGTTTAATTAAATTTTATCGGTAAAGGGGGATGCCCAAGCCTCTTCCCACCTCCCCTTTATATTTTTTTATTCTTCATTTCAATTTTTTTATAAATCAAGTTTTATATATATATATATATTATAGGACCTAGTATGTTTCATGGACTGCTCTCGATTTTCCTACGAAATTGCAAACAAGGGCAGTCGATGACCCTGATTTTGTTTCTGCAATCGGTTTTCTTGAGAAACCTAACCTAACCTAACCTAACCTGACCTAACCTAACCTGACTTAACCTAGCCTAACCTAACCTAACCTGACCTAATCGAGTTTATTATACTATTGTTTTTTGCAAGATATCGCACTAATTCTTGACATTTTTTTGCAGAACAATGAGTGATGTTTGTATTAATTTGAAGTGGCTATGGCAAAATGTGCCTGACGATGAATCCGCAGTAAAGTTTTTCCAGGAACATGATGTTATTCCTAAGAAATAACTTGACTCGTACCTTTGTGAATTTGTATGGCGTAAGCGCCACACCAGCTTGGACTTATTCAAAAAGATGTTGGAGTGTATTGCGTCGTTTCAGTAAATAAATTTATTCAATATCCAATAACATTTTTCTTTATCATTTCTCAAGAAAACCGATTGCAGAAACAAAATCAGGGTCATCGACTGCCCTTGTTTGCAATTTCGTAGGAAAATCGAGAGCAGTCCATGAAACATACTAGTATATATATATATATATATATATATATATATATATATATATAATATATATATATATGTTACACAGACTGTGCATGGCATAAGAAACTCTTCTTGAAAATTAAATCCACTATAGTCTGAATAAGTAATGGTAAATGACAAATACTAAAGTTTCTTCTTTTTCATGATGGAAGCACAACGTGGGCAACGGGTCACTAGCAAAGAGGGCCCAAAATATAGCTTCGTTCACCAGCTATCTGCAAAGCACATAGGACCCAGCTTTGGGACAGGGGACCGTTCTGAGCTGTAGCATATATATATATATATATTATATTATATATATATATATTGTTATGTATGGGAACAATATAATGAGGTTAATTTACTGGTTATAAATTAACCAACAAACAAAATTGATCATGCAAAACAACACGAATTTGTATGGGTAAATACAAAAATGAAATAAAAATGGTAGAAAGAAAACATTAAATAATTTTAAGATCGATTTCATGTTACGCAAACATTAAATTACTTTTGACCTTAGGATTGAAGTGGACCAGAGGTTAGTGTAGTAGGGTATAAACCACGCTCGCGTTATCAAAAAACGAACGGTTGTTGATACCCAAAGAGTGAATGATTGCTCAAAGGTGTTTTTGTTTACTCTTTGGTTTCGCCTGAGCAATATCCTCGAGAGGAGATTTTAAATTTTAATTTAAAAATTTCTTTAAGAAAGACCGGGCGTAAGTGTAATGAACTTAAAAGTAGAAGAAAGAATCAGTGCGTCTCAAGGCTTGTTGGACGAATGTTTCCCCACAAAATCTGTTAAAATTTAAATAAGAAAATTAAATTTAGTTCTCCTTTTAAGAACAAAAAACGAGGTCTTAGTGGAAGTTTGCTCAAGTATATAAATATACATATCTTGTGCCGTACGGGAGAATTCAAATCGTGTGTGGCACATAGAAGCTAAATTGTTCTTCTAATTTTTAGTAAATTACTCGCAAAGCTGAAATAGTCTTTCCTTAAAATTTAACGGAAGAAAACGTAGAACTCCGGGTTACATTTGCGTAACTAAAAATACTCAAGAAATAGTCTACTATGTTTCCCGTAAAGAAAACGGGTACAGAGTTCTTTCGATTGAAAATACATTTACTGTATACGGAATTGGGTAATCTAAAAAGTGTTATTCCCATTGTACGTTATTTGCAACGGCTAATCCGATCTAGGAAGGTCTACTTTGCAGATAAGTGGTTCTAATTGTAATTCAAGTAGTACGCAATTCATTTATTCTAATCGGATTATGTATGTTAGCTATGCGGTAGAAGGCCAAAGATGCCTCTGAATGTAATTTAAATTGTTACTGGTCAATTCATTTTAATGGTCTTGCGTATTACAGTTACGGCTGTATTCAGTTAAATAACTACCAATTGTAGATTAAATTCCTTACAATCTCTATTTTAATTTGCTTATGCATTTTATTTTAATTGTCTTGTGTTAATTTTGAATATAAAATTCTTGAAGAATCAATGTCACAAGTATCATTCCCTAAACAAATATTCATTATTGTCAAAAATTTCAATGTGCATTGTAATTGATTTAGTAAAATATGTGAGAATACGCTATTTTTGTAAAAGTGTTTTCAATTATTCCCCTACACGGATTGACAGAGATAAGACTACATAACAAGTTATATATATATAACCTTGAGTTAAATTTATATAATGTGGTTTAAAGGAAAACAGACTTAAATAAAAAATAAATCATACAGTGAATGTAAAATATAAAACCACGTCATATAACATATGGGGGCGGGTCCCGGGATACCACGTCATATAACATGGGGGCCTGTCCGGGATACCACGTAATATAACAATATATATATATAAGTATATACATATATATACAGGGTGTCCCAAAAAAAACTATATACTCTTTATAGCATCATATATTTTATAATTTAAAAAAACCCAAGCAATATATTGTTATAGCAATTGCCAATGAAAGGTAACTTAGTAATCTAAGTGATCAAAATGTTATAGCGAGTTGTTTGCATATAAAATTTAATTAACTACACCAAGTGCTCAAAATGTTCTCCGGCGGCATAAATGCACTTTTGAATGCGTCGACTAACTGATTCGCAGACATGGACTAATGTGGATGCTGTGATGGTCCCACACTTTTCCCTAATTGCATCCTTAAGGTGTTCGAGTGTTGCAGGTCTTGTACCATACACTGCATCCTCCAGGTAGCCCCACAAGTAAAAATGAAGTGGAGTCAAGTCCGGTGAACGTGGAGGATACTCAACGCTTCCTCTTCGTCCTATCCAACGGTTAGGCAACGTTTCATCGAGGTACCTTCTGACATCACAATGATAATGAGGGGGGCTCCATCTTGTTGAAAGTAAAAGTCGTCGTTTCCAAACAACTTCCGAACTGCAGGTATAATTTCTGTCCGCAGCATGTCGAGATATGCGGCACCGGTAACTGTCCCATTAAAGAAAAATGGTCCAACCAAACCCCTGGATGATAAACCACACCATGCTGTTAATCCTGGTAAATTAACATGTTTATCCACATAAACGTGTGGATTATCAAATGACCAGTACCTGCAGTTGTGTCGATTACAAGGCCTTTGATAAAACAAGGCCAGGCTTAGTCGACGCATTCAAAAGTGCATTCATGCCGCCGGAGAACATTTTGAGCACTTGGCGTATTAATTAAATTTTATATGCAAACAACTCGCTATAACATTTTGATCACTTAGATTACTAATTTACCTTTCATTGGCAATTCCTATAACAATATATTGTTTTTTTTTTTAATTATAAAATATGTGATGCTATAAAGAGTATATAGTTTTTTTTGGGACACCCTATATATATTTGAAAAAACTATATAGGGCTATGGGTTGATTGCCTGTGCCCTCATCCGCTGAAAATTTCCAGCAGATTTCAGTGGAGGGTTACCGACAAAAGCCCTATGCTTTTTCGTTAGAGAGTTATGAATATGTAGGTGTTTAAAGGACCTTTTTATATTTAAGTGATTACGGTAATTCTAGCGTCGGGATTTGCGCGACGTACAGTATACTAGAATGAAAATAATTTGCCTCACCTTATTTTTGTTGGGTCTTTGTTTGCTTCGATGTAGGGCGTTACGATCATCTTCGGTGTAGGGCCGCCACGATCGAGTTTCGCGACGAATTTACTTAAGGTAATTAATATAGGCAGTCACTATATAAACCCCTGAAGGAATAGGCCTATCCTTTTTTAGTCATTAGGTTTTAAATTATAAGGAATTCACTCAGAACTAGAGGGAAAACATACTCCCTGTTTAAAGCTTCGCTGTAACATAAACAGCCCTGAGAGCCGTTCCTTGGTTCTGGTGTATTATTTGCCGAACTAGCAAAATTTTTTTGTTGTGTCTACTCTTTTGGTAGACTAAATAATAAATTGGGTTTTCTTGTTGCTATGTGGGCTGATTCATACATACAGGTTCTTTGTACGTATGGCAATTCAATTATTTCATTCCCAATAGGCTATGTCGCCAATCCCGAGGCAATTTTGTATAGATATTTAATTCAATTAATTAATAATTTATATTTAATTATGAAATAAATGTACCACATATGATACCATGTTGTGAGCGCGTATAGTTTTTCCATATACTGGGGGGGGCCGGAGAAAAATTTGTATGTTATAGATCAAAATTTTTTGATAAACTGTGTTTTAAACCATGTGAAATGGATTGAAAAGAATGAAGTAGAAATTTAGGAAGAGAGGTTACTCAAGACCTATTCAAATAGGAAAGTTCAAGAGGCCAACTTCTCAAGTTTAGTTAAAGTTATGTCAATCAGTTTGACTCCCTTTAGGTATAGGAAATTTATGGGATTAAAGTAAAGTTATTAAGCATTTTAACTTTGCTCAGTTTGTGTAAGTTTTATAAGTCACCAGTCTTAATTTTTTCTTGTAAAAGTTTTCTGGCTTTCAAAGCAGTCTTTCTTTGAGGCCTGTCTGGTTTAGTCTGAGTTACATCAGGCACATTGAGAGATTCCTCCCCAATAGTATCCTGATCCATCCTTTGGGGTAATGGTTCTAATTTAGCCCCACACTCCAAAGGATATAGTAATGTGATATCTCTGGTGGTCTACCAGTTGCTGTTTTCAGTTTTACAACCCTGGTAACTTCGTCTTCACCAGTTTTGAGTTCCAAGACTTTTCCCATTGACCAATGTTGTCTTGGTGTCTTGTCATGTATCAACACAATGTCCCCAATTTTGACTGAATCATTCCAACTTTGTTTTGTTAATTGTTTATGTCTTTCTCTAAGACTTGTTAAGTATTCTTCTCTCCATTTTGTTATAAATTGAGTCTTGATTTGTGTCAAATGTTGGTATTTTGTGTTGAGTTCTTTGTGTCCTATTTCCCAATCTGGATCCTCTGTACTGTTATGTTCAGATTCTGGTAACATGTTTACTGTTTCTCCCTTAATTAGGTGGTTTGGTGTGAGAGGTTCTGGCTCATTAATACCATCTCCCACATAAGTTAATGGTCTGTTGTTGACAACATTTTCAATTTCTGACAGAATAGTCATGAGTTCAAAAAGTTGTAGATGTTTTGTCCCAATAGTCTTTTTAAGGCAGTTCTTTACAGTTTGTATGTTTCTTTCCCAAATTGAACCATACCATGGTGTATTAACAGGAATGTACTTCCAGGTTATGTTGTGTTTGGTTAAATGAGTTTGTACTGTTTCACTGTCACAAATCTGATGAATAATTCTTTCACCAGATTTGAAGTATGTGGCATTGTCTGACCATATAGTTTTGGGTACAGAATTGTGTGCACAAAATCGTCTGAAAGCAGCAATAAAAGCTTCTGCTGTCAGATCTTCTACTATGTCTAGACATATGGCACGTGTGGCAGCACAGGTGAAGAGTACAATGTACACTTTGTATTCCTTTGAATCCATTTTGTCTCCAAAACTCACATTTACCGCTCCAGTGTAGTCAATACCCGTGGTTTCAAATGGCCGAGTAAATGTTACTCGTTCCACAGGTAGGTCTGGAGGGCTTGGGGTCTTAAAGGGTCGTGAATGGATACGTTTACAAGGAATGCATGTGTTTAAAATTTTCTTTGTTTCAGTTCTACCCTTTGGTAGCCAGTAAGTTTTTCTCAGCTCTGTCAGGGTTTGTGGGACTCCCATGTGGTGTATTTTGTTGTGGGTATCCCTGATGATGAGTTTTGTGAAGTGATTTCTCCTTGGAAGAAGAATTGGGTGCTTAGAGTTGTAAGTCAAAGTTGACTTGTTAAGCCTTCCTTTACACCTTATCAGACCCTCTGTATCCAGGTACAGATTTAGATCCATGACAAGTGAAGGAATACCTTTGTTTAATGTGCTACTGGACCTAAGATACTTCAACTCCTTGTCAAATTCTGAAGCTTGTATCTGTTTGAGCCAGTATTTTGTTGCAGTTTCTGTTAAGTTAGAAAAGGCTTTCTGAGGACAGTGTTTGAGAAGGTAGCTATTGACAAACTTGCAGCAATAGACTGTAATTCTCAAGAGTTTGTTAGGTCTGAATAAAGGTGATAGTCAAATATAGGTTTGTCCTCAGTGATCTTTTCAGTTGTTGTAGAGTTGAGTGTGAGGTTAACTACTTTGGCTGGCCAAAGATCCTCACATGTTAGCCATTCGGGCCCTTCATACCAGATTTTATTTGTTTTCAACAGCTTGTAAGAGAGCCCTCTTGTCAAAAAGTCTGCAGGATTCTCTTTTGTTTTTATGTACCTAAATTTGATACCAAGGTTTGTGTTTGCAGTTTTGATTTCTGTTAGTCTGTTTTTCACAAATATATTTTTGCAAGAAGTTGTATCTGTGTTGGTCACCCATGTTAGACAAATTTGACTGTCTGTCCATAAGTAAATGTTTGTTATGTCAACTTCTTTATACACTTGTGAAAGAAAGTTTGCTGTTTTAACTCCCAATGAGACAGCTAATAATTCAAGTTGTGGTACAGTTTTCTTTTGGTTTAAGGGTGCCACTTTTGCCTTTGAATAAACCAAGTTACTTTCATTTTCACTTGTTAAATAGGCACAACACCCGTAAGCTTGTGTGCTGGCATCTGTAAAAATGTGTAGTGTTTGCGATTTCAATCTGTAGCCAGCACATCTTGGTACGTAGATGTCTTGAACTTTGTTCAAGTCTGTGGCTAATTTTTTCCAATGAAGTTGGTCTTCCACTGAAAGTGGTTCATCCCAATCAATTTTCTTTTTCCATAAGTCTTGCAAAAGGTTTTGGATCTTATGGTTGCTGGTAAATATAATCCAATGGGGTCGAAAATTTTGGATGATTCTGAAAGCACTTGTCTTTTTGTATCGGCATTTGGATTTAAGTTATAACTCTTTGTGCAAAGAGTGTCATCGTGTTCGGAATTCTGTTTTAAAAACCAAAGCATTCCAAGTGTTTTCGTGTAATTGTTTGGTTCAATGTTCCCATTGTTGTCTTTTGTTATTTGTTCATTTAATTTAGGAGAATTAGAAAGAGTTTGTACTGTATTCAAACCTCCTACCACTTCAGACTAGTCAATACCCGTAGTTTTAGTGGAGTAAATTTACTCCTCCACAGGTAGATCTGGAGGGCTTGGGGCTTTGAATCCTGTACTGTTTTTGTGTTGTTTGGCCTATGGCCAAGGGAGGCCACAAGACCCTTTTTGTTTGGTCTCTGGCCAAAGGAGGCCACAAAACCCCTACTACAAACCCCTGTAGTTTGGGCTGTGGCCAAGGGAGGCCACAAGACCCCTGTAGTTGGGGCTGTGGCCACGGGAGGCCACAAGACCCCTGTAGTTTGGGCTGTGGCCAAAGACCCCTGTAGTTTGGGCTGTGGCCAAAGGACCCCTGTAGTTTGGGCTGTGGCCAAAAGACCCCTGTAGTTTGGGCTGTGGCCAAAAGACCCCTGTAGTTTGGGCTGTGGCCAAAAGACCCCTGTAGTTTGGGCTGTGGCCACGGGAGGCCAAAGACCCCTGTAGTTTGGGCTGTGGCCAAAAGACCCCTGTAGTTTGGGCTGTGGCCAAGAGTTTGGGCTGTGGCCAAGGGAGGCCACAAAGCCCCTTTTGTTGGGCTATGGCCAAGGTAGGCCATCAACCCGTTTGATGAATTTGTTGGGCTATGGCCAAGGTAGGCCATCAGCCCTTTTGATGAATTGTTGGGCTATGGCCAAGGTAGGCCAAGCCCTTTGATGAATTTGTTGGGCTATGGCCAAGGTAGGCCATCAGCCTTTGATGAATTTGTTGGGCTATGGCCAAAGGTAGGCCAAGCCCTTTGATGAATTTGTTGGGCTATGGCCAAGGTAGGCCATCAGCCTTTGATGATTTGTTGGGCTATGGCCAAGGTAGGCCAAGGCCCTTTGATGATTTGTTGGGCTATGGCCAAGGTAGGCCATCAGCCGTTTGGAGTAGAGTAGTTTGTTTGTACGTGTCACTGTCTAACCATATAATTTTTGGCACAAAATTATGTGCACAGAATCAGAGCGCAGCAATAAAAGCTTTTACTCTCCGATCCTTGGTTATGTTTAGACAGGTTGTTGTGTTTGAGACACATTGAAAGAGTAGTGTGTGTGTGTGTGTGTGTGTGTGTGTGTCATTCCTCCGAATCCAGTTGGTCTTTAAAACTTGGATTCACCACTCCAATGAAATTAATACCCTTAGTTATGATGAGTAAATGTATATCCTTATTCAGGTAGGTCTGGAAGGTTTGGGGTTTTGAAGGAATCCAATCTGTTTGCAAGGAATGTATGTGTCTGTTAATGAAATCTGTTGTGTTTCTTCTTTTAAAAGAAGAATTGGATGTTTGAAGTCGTATGTATATATTTATATACTGTACCGTACGTATGTGTGTAATTGTATTTTGTTATAGGGTTTTTATTTTGGGTTTTGGGTTAGGTTAACCAATTTGGCTGAGTAAAGACCTCAAACGTTGCATTTGAGACCCTTATATCAAGCCTTGTCTGTAATAGGTTGTGCCTATATGTCAAATAGGACTTGAAATAGGTTGGGCCTATATGTCAATAGGACTTCGGAATAGGTTGGGCCTATACGTCAAATAGGACTTCGGAATAGGTTGGGCCTATACGTCAAATAGGACTTGAAATAGGTTGGGCCTATATGTCAAATAGGACTTCGGAATAGGTTGGGCCTATATGTCAAATAGGACTTGAAATAGGTTGGGCCTATGTCAAATAGGACTTGGAATAGGTTGGGCCTATATGTCAAATAGGACTTCGGAATAGGTTGGGCCTATATGTCAAATAGGACTTGAAATAGGTTGGGCCTATATGTCAAATAGGACTTGAAATAGGTTGGGCCTATATGTCAAATAGGACTTCGGAATAGGTTGGGCCTATATGTCAAATAGGACTTGAAATAGGTTGGGCCTATATGTCAAATAGGACTTCGGAATAGGTTGGGCCTATATGTCAAATAGGACTTGAAATAGGTTGGGCCTATGTCAA
Source organism: Bathynomus jamesi (assembly GCA_023014485.1). Lineage (NCBI taxonomy): Eukaryota > Metazoa > Arthropoda > Malacostraca > Isopoda > Cirolanidae > Bathynomus > Bathynomus jamesi. The sequence continues at coordinate 1,032,024 of JAJOZX010000224.1, forward strand.
ATAGGACTTGGAATAGGTTGGGCCTATATGTCAAATAGGACTTCGGAATAGGTTGGGCCTATATGTCAAATAGGACTTGAAATAGGTTGGGCCTATATGTCAAATAGGACTTCGGAATAGGTTGGGCCTATATGTCAAATAGGACTTGAAATAGGTTGGGCCAATATGTTAAATAGGACTTCGGAATAGGTTGGGCCTATATGTCAAATAGGACTTCGGAATAGGTTGGGCTATATGTCAAATAGGACTTGGTATGCCTATATGTCAAATAGGACTTCGAATAGGTTGGGCCTATATGTCAAATAGGACTTGGTATGCCTATATGTCAAATAGGACTTCGGAATAGGTTGGGCCTATATCAAATAGGACTTGGAATAGTTGGAATAGGGTCACGAATAGGTGTTAGGGGGTGTAGGTTTGAATTCGTGCAATTGCTTTAGGTCTTTGTGATGTTACAGTTCGAGTCGAATTTTGTGATGTTACAGGTCTGAGTCGAATTTTGTGATGTTAATGAGTAAGTTAAATTGCTGGAATAAATTTTATAACCTACACCACAGGTTCAATTATAAATTTAGTGTTTTTAATTAGGATAGGCCTTGAGTGTAAAGAGTAAGGCCTACTTTAAGAGGTAGGCCTATTATGTAAGGTAAAGTTAGGTGGGCCTACTAAATAGGCCTATTTGTTGGCCTACCAAGTAGGCTTATGTTTGGGCCTATTATTTTATAGGACCTCAAATGAGTTAAGCCTGTTAAATTAACAAGGCTTAGTTTTGAGTTTGAAGAGTAGGACCTATTAAATAGGCTTAATGTTGCGGGCCTATTATTTTTAGGACCTAAAATAAGTTATGCCTGTTAAATGAACAAGCCTTTGTTTTCGATTAGTCTAAAGGTAAAGGAATCGGTTCCCAGTTTTAGGACACCATATGAAAACTATAGGGGTTACGTTGAAATTAGGGTTAGGCCAATGTGGTAAGCCTAGCCACTGCGTGTCAGTGTAAATTGTAGAGGGGTTAGTTCCCCACACGGGCCACCATTTGAAAAAAACTATATAGGGCTATGGGTTGATGCCTGTGCCCTCATCCGCTGAAAATTTCCAGCAGATTTCATTGGAGGGTTACCGACAAAAGCCCTATGCTTTTTCGTTAGAGAGTTTATGAATATGTAGGTGTTTAAAGAACCTTTTTATATTTAAGTGATTACGGTAATTCTAGCGTCGGGATTTGCGCGACGTACAGTATACTAGAATGAAAATAATTTGCCTCACCTTATTTTTGTTGGGTCTTTGTTTGCTTCGATGTAGGGCGTTACGATCATCTTCGGTGTAGGGCCGCCACGATCGAGTTTCGCGACGAATTTACTTAAGGTAATTAATATAGGCAGTCACTATATAAACCCCTGAAGAATAGGCCTATCCTTTTTTAGTCATTAGGTTTTAAATTATAAGGAATTCACTCAGAACTAGAGGGAAAACTTTATACGTCTTCCCTGTTTAAAGCATCGCTGTAACATAAACAGCCCTGAGAGCCGTTCCTTGGTTCGTGTATTATTTGCCGAACTAGCAAAATTTTGTTGTTTGTTGTGTCTACTTCTTTTTGGTAGACTAAATAATAAATTGGGTTTTCTTGTTGCTATGTGGGCTGATTCATACATACAGGTTCTTTGTACGTATGGCAATTCAATTATTTCATTCCCAATAGGCTTTGTCGCCAATCCGAGGCAATTTTGTATAGATATTTAATTCAATTAATTAATAATTTATATTTAATTATGAAATAAATGTACCACATATGATACCATGTTGTGAGCGCTATAGTTTTCCATAATATATATATATATATATATATATATATATATATGATGAATTTCACACTTAAACACATGAAATGAATAAATGATGCAAACCCACGAGGAAAAAGAAAAAATTATTCCAAGGTCTTTCGGTATTCAGCAATAAACCTTGTTAGGGAATGATGAATGACGTCATTCTTTGACGAGGTGTATTACTGAATACAGGAAATATATATATAATATATATATATATATATATATATATATATATATATATATATATATTAAGTGGGCTCCATATTAAGTGGGCTCTAAGTGCTTGCTATAAACAGGGATATAATTGAAAGGAATATTCTAGAATGTGCATTTATCCATTTTAAAAATAATTTCAATAACAGTGCGGGAATGTATAAAATTGACAACATCCTGTTAAAATACCTTTTGCCTCTAATCAACTCTTGTTAATCATGTGCTAATCTTTTTGTTTTTCTGTCCGTGGTATATATTTTTGTCATCTCCCTTCTCCCTTCATTCCCTGACGAGGTGTACTTCTGAATTTTTCTTTTTCCTTGTGGGTTTGCATCATGTATATATCTTAAATAAGTAAAAAACGTCTGGAGTTATACTTTGCGGAAAACTTAACACAATAACTTTAATGTCAATAAACAAATCCACGAGAAACAAGTAAGAGGCGATTGTGCAGCCATATATGAATTTTTTTCTCTCTCTCTCTCTCTCTCTCTCAAATCACCCGGCCCCGACTTATTTTCTTCCAATGGTATTAAAAGAGGTCAGTTACAATATTGTTGATGATTTAGTAACCATACTCAGAAAATCATTCGAATTAGGGAGTTTCAACCGACTGGAAATTAGCAAATGTTACACCAATCTCTAAAAAGAAAGATAGGCAAACACCCTTGTAATTACCGCCCGATCAGTTTAACGTCGGTTGTCGGCAAACTGTTGGAATCCATTTTTACAGAATATATCGTGTATCACTTTGAATTAAACAATTAAATTTATATATATATATATATATATATATATATATATATATATATATATATTATATATATATATATATATATATATAGTGTATCGCGACTTCAAAGAAGCCTTTAACAAAGTCCCTCACACGAGACTGATGACTAAAGTTAGAGGACTAGGAATTACCGGCTGGTTTCCAAATGGATTGAAGACTGATTAAGAGATAGAAAGTAGAGAGTGATAATAAATGGAGTGGCCTTGCAGAGGGCTCCCGTCACCAGTGGGGTTCCACAGGGTTCCATTCTGGGTCCTGTACTTTTTATCATTTATATTAACAATATAGACGTTGGGCTCCTTATTACAATTTCTAAATTTGAGGACGATACCAAATTAGGAAATAGTGTAAGTAATGAGGAGGGTGTAAGAACACATCAAAATGATCTTGATAGGTTGGGTGAGTGGTCTGCTACTTGGCAGATGCCATTCAACTTGGACAAATGTAAGGTAATGCACATAGGTTACATAAACCCGAAGACCGATTACTCTATTGGGGACGAATTTGACTGAGACTAATCTAGAGAAAGACTTAGGGGTTTATATTAATATGTTTAATATGCCTTGTTAATATGTCTAAGAATAGAGTAAAAAATTATTTTGTAGAAACACCTCATTTCATAACGAACAAAAAAAAAGTGCGAGCGGCACAAGTACAGTGTGTCCGTAAAGTCATGGTGGGATTTTAAATAGCTATATTATTGCAACGAAACATGATAATGAGATGAAACAATGCCAAATTTAAGAACAACTCTCGAAGTTGTATCTTGTAGTTAGTCTAGGCTAAGCTTAACCTTTATCTCGTAGTTAGTCTAGGCTGTCCACATGCCTATGTTGAACATGAGCGTAATAGCCCGAAAGTTAATGTGTGGTGTGCTCCAGCACGAGATCGAGTGATTGGCCCATTTTTCTTCGCTGAACCCACTGTGACGTCACACAACTACCTCGCTATGTTGGAACATTTTGCAGTACCCCAATTTATTGACAATAATGTCATCTTTCAGCAAGATGGTGCTCCTCCGCACTATGCCAACGTTGTTCGAGAATTCCTTAATGAAAAATTTCCACAGAGATGGATAGGAAGAGGAGGATGGAAGCCATGGCCTCCACGCTCTCCGGACCTGACAGTCCTGACACCTTTGGACTTTTATTTGTGGGGTTACGTCAAGCAAAGCGTGTACAGTGTACCCATTAGGGATATTCATCACTTGCACGAGCGAATCACGGAAGCTATCGCATCCGTCACTCCTGATGTTCTTGGGCGTGTGTGGCTGGAATTGAATCACCGCCTAGATGTCTGCAGGGCTACCAGAGGAGCCCATATCGAACTACGTTAAATAAAGTTATTCTTTTAGAGTTGTTCTTCAATTTGCCTTTTTTTCATCTCATTATCATGTTTCGTTGCAATAATATAGCTATTTAAAATCCCACCATGACTTTACGGACACACTGTATATTGGAGCACCGACAATTCAGCGCAGGACAATTCAGCGCAGGACAATTCAGCGCCGACAATTCAGCGCCGACAATTCAGCGCAAAGACAATTCAGCGCAAAGACAATTCAGCGCAAGACAATTCAGCGCCGACAATTCAGCGCAAGTCACTACAGTTAAAAGTTTAGTTAAAAAAAATAAAAATAAATCGCAATAAATAAAAAAGAGAAAAATTTGTGTATTTATATATATGCTAAATTGGGTCTGTATCGAAGGAGTGACATTTCAAAGGAGTGACATAACAAAGGAGTGACATAAATACCGTAACGAAGGAGTGACATAACGAAGGAGTGACAAATCGGAGATAAAATTCAAAGGAGTATAATTATTAAAATTTTATTTAAAAAAACAAAATTTGTTAGAATTATTAAAATTAAGATTTTATTTCAAAAACTAGAAACCTAACCTAACCTAACCTAACCTAACCTAACAGTTGCAAGCCTCTCTTCCCTCTGGATTTGTTCTTTCTTCTTCTTTGTTGGTATTTTCACGCTGAATTGTCTTGCGCTGAATTGTCTTGCGCTGAATTGTCTTTGCGCTGAATTGTCTTGCGCTGAATTGTCGGCGCTGAATTGTCGGCGCTGAATTGTCGGGTCACGAAGTATATTACTGGTTAGTTTATACAGCTGTGCTATCTAGTGTACGATGTCTGTGTGCATGGCGTAATTGTGGAGCTAGCTTATATATTCTTTCCTATAAAATTTCCTTTCCAGAGTCAATGCATTTTTTTGAACCTTTTTTCCGTACCCGTCTCTGGAGGGGTTGGAGCGGAAGATGGGGAGAGAGCCTCGTGTTTTTCTATCCACTTTTCTACTACTGCTGGAATAATTTATAAATGAACGGTTTAATAATAGGAAGCTCCTCGAGGATACCGATAGGAAGGTTTTTGAGACTTCAGTAGTATGCCCGCAAAATGGGAAAGTGCAAATTGCAATGCAATGTTGATCAAATGTTTCAAATGGGGAGTGGAGTTGACACCCATGTGGAGAGGGGGCTTGGCACCCATGGGGGGATGGGTATGCAAGCAAGGGGAGGGTGTTTAGCCCCCAAGCTGCATGAAAGGGGAGAGGGGGCTGGTCCTGGAGAATGACCTCCCCCCAAAAGGGGTACCCTGACCTAGGAAGGTAACCTAAGAGAGAGAGAGGAGAGGAGAAGAGAACTTTTCGCAGGCATATCTCGTTGCATACTGAACCTCTCGACAGCCTTAGCTGCTTAGAAGTCTTAATCAGCTAGTTGGCTTAATCTGGTTTGTTATAAAGGAATATATATATATATATATATATATATATATATATATATAATTAATATATATATATATATTAATGGAATAGATGTTCGGCCACAAAGAAAAAAGAAAAAAAATTATTGAATTAAAAGCACACACACACACACACACACACACACACACACACACACACACTTCGTATATAAACAGATGCTTGTAAGAATTGTTCTATCCCAACAGCAAATTATATACACACCTTCCTTAGAATAACTACCGCATAACCCCCAAAACCCATCCTTAGACAACCTCGCAATCCAGCACAGCACTACCACCAATAGACCGACAAGGTCTCTAAAAACGACCCAATTAATAGATAAACGGTCCGCAAAGAAAAGTATAAAAAGAAAATAGGTTAAGTATATATATATATATATAATATATATATATATATATATAACTTGATTGAAGGGTTTGTTCTTGGGGAAGCGCAACTTAGTGAGGAATAAGAGGACGAGAAAAAATTGCATAAAATGTAGAGCGGTAAGATATGCAAAATAAATGTTATCGGGTGAAACGAATATTGAAAATATGATAAAACCGGTACAACGTACAATAACCCGGTAAGTTTTTACTTTCAATATTCGTTTCACACGATAGCATTTATTTTATATATCTTACCGATCATCTCACACTGTGCAACATGCTAACAGCATCATTCGATCAAATCGGTGCATCACATACAAGGAGCTATCACTGGAGCTAGGAATTAGTGAAGGAAGTGTAAATACGATAATTCAGCATCTGGGATACTCAAAACTGTGTTCACGGTTTGTTCCTCGCGAACTGACTGAAGATCACAAAGCCCAAAGAAAAGAAAAAAGAAATTGCTTCTGAGTCGTTGGTTCGACAAGAGACAGAAGGGGATGACGTCCTTTCACGAATTTTGACTGGGGATGAGACTTGGGTACACCATTTTGAACCTGAAACAAAACGCAAATCCATGGAGTGGCATCACGCAGACTCCCCACGCAAGGAAAAGTTCAAAATGGCTTCCTCTGCAGGAAAGGTTATGGACACCATCTTCTGGGACATGAAAGGGATGATTCTGATGGACATTATGAAGAAAGGACAAACAATCAAATCAGAGGCATATATTGCTACCCTACAGAGACTCCAGAGACGTATAAAGTGAGTTCGACGGGAGAGAAAACTGGAAGACGTCCTTCTTTCACAAAAATGCACTTGACTCTGTTACCCCACCCTCCATACAGCCCGGATCTGGCACTTTCAGACTTCCATTTGTTTGGGCCAAAGAAGGATGCTATTCGTGGAAGAAAGTTTCAGAGTGACGATGAGGTTGTTGAAGAGGTTAAGAGGTGGGTCCAGCGGAGCCGAGCGGACTTTTACCAGCAGGGAATAAAGGCCCTTGTTTGGAGGTGGGGGAAAGCCGTAGAAAAGGATGGAGACTATGTGGAAAAATAAAAACTTGTTAAAAAAAGGTATGTAACTACTTGTGTACAAAATTTCTAGAACTTACAAGGAAACTTGGAAAGAAAAAAAAAGGTGGGACAAAATATATTGAGTGGCCCTCGTATATACTCCTCTGTTCTTCCGTTGGTTGGATGTATGATTACAGGCCCCATTGTTCTCCACTGCGAAACTCACGCACAGGGGAAACATGAGTTTGTGGTGTATAACGACGGGTAAGACAGGCATCTATAAGTCGCGAGGGGGAGTACATTTACGAAAGAAAGGCCGAAATAGTTCTCGTTCAAATTAGCTGGGAACTCTTCGATGGTGGGCAGGGCAGGTCCCACCAGTTTTTCAGGTGCTCCTATGGGGTACAGATTTTTCTTCATCACGTAGGGTATAAAGAACAGAAGTCGTAGTAATGGAGTTTCATGCCATCCGCAGGTGGAAAGTATAGATTGAAGGGGTTTGTACATCCGCCGAACAAGCTATCGCCGCATTTAATAGGATCCAACACCATTGAACGTTTGATGGTGTTTATTTCTTCGCGGTACTGCCCATCTGTCTCCATCCGTGCATCATATTCGTGCTCCTTCAATACCTTGTGAGTGAACTGAGAGCTTATAAGCTGATCGCGGGTTCGGGTCCATGCAAGACTATCGGCAGGAGATCTACAATGGATATCTAATACAATTCCACACACAGGACGTGGGTATCCATGCCACCAGCAGCCGTTAAAGGAGTACGCAGTCTTCTCACAAGTGACACAGTCTTCGTTTAGACCATCCACCGAAAAAGCACGACTATTGACCTTAATGGCCACTTCACCCGTGTTGCGGCATGTTTTATATATACACCGGTCTGTTGCTGCAGGTGTATGAGCCAGTAAATAGCCTTGTGCCCATAACTGCGTGGGTTGTTTCTGTGAATGACGACTAGTGTGTCTTTAGGCATGAAGTTGTTCTTGAACACCGTAAAGCACTATGAAGCGATTGTGGTTGCGCCTTTTGGTGCGTCGCAGTTGAAACGGTCTATGTACATCCTTCGAAATGCCTGGAAACATACTCTAAGCACGCACACATTATTTACGCAATAGCTCTCACATTCATCCGCTATATTGTAAGGAATATCTTCATTAAAACTGTTGTAGTAGCGGTGAAAAACTTCACGCTCAGTATCACTCAGGTTGGCATAGTTAAAGTAATGTTTTGGGGATGGAAAGCCTACGTAATTTAAAGTGTCGCTAATGAGGAAAGTGTAAGGGAAATACTCTTTTGAAACTTCGGTTCTACTCCCATCACCTTGGGTAGCTTGGCTAATTAATAAGGTATGAATAATAGTGTCTTTAAACTGAACATTACCTCTTATTTGCATCTGTATAAGTTTGTTGCCTCTTTTCAAGGAATTGCCTGTAAATATCTCCGATGACTCGTGTTCAAGCATCTCCTTATAAAGGAATTGTGTGTCAAATTTTTCACCGTTATGGGCAAGAATGTACACAGTAATTTTTTTTAACTTCTCCGCTAACTTGACAATATAAGACACAAAGAGTTTCACGGGGTTGTCGTGTGCGTTCATTTTAAAAACGTTTGTGCGTTCACTACATTTGTGACACTCATCACACTCGACTTCCACGCACTCAGCGCAGATAGTCTGGCTTAAAGTAGATGTGGGATAACCTCTTTGATTTCAGCATCCGTATATGTTTCTATATCGTAGTATACAGTTATACAAGGTCTATTGTTAGGCTTAGCCTCTTTCATATAAAACACATGCTTTACTCCATCCGCCTTATATTTTTCTTGACATGTAGAACAGTGAATTTCATCGCATTTGTGCTCAAACTTTCCCCAATTATCCATCATATGAAACATATCACATTCACAGATTCTCATTTTCCTGCACGTGCCATTCGATTTATGGTGAACAAAGCAGATGTTTTTGAAAAATGTGCATCTACACACATTACAGTCCCTCTTCTCAGACTCAACTACACAACTTTCACACCTGGGGCTCTTACAGTGTTTACATACCATGTGGCATTCCTTACAATGTTTCACTACATCATCCGCAAACTTGAGACATCCCTTACACAAATCATGATGCCTTCCATATTTTCGTCTTTTATCATAACTCGCGTAAAGGTCCCTTATATTGCGGATGGGGAGATACGTTGTTCCTGACAACCCTAAAATAAGTAGAGGTCTTGTACGGTCTCTCACCCTGTTTTTAAAAACATACACCGTCCTTCGACGATCATCCATTCCAAATACAACTATACGAACATTCATTTCCTGCTCCACCCTTCTCAACTCTTCAGGGCCCATATTACAGTCAAACTCGATCTTGCAATCCGCGGCTAGTTTTCGAGCACGTCGCACAACCGTCTGCAGCCAAATTTTTCTGGCCCATGCATTTAGCACAGTAAACATATGAGCTAAGACTACTGCTACAAAGCTGCAACCATGCTCGGAATTTATATGCCCTCTGTAAATAGCCTGAGAATTGAAGTTAAAAGTATAAGGTGTGGACGTATGTCCCGCAACATGGAATTCCCGGTCAATAGCTAACGTGAAGTTGTCCATGTTGAAGGTTGTACTACTTTGAGAGGCCTGCATTATACGCCCAATAATATATTCTATATCCACAGCGATCAAGGGCCTGCATGGTATTACTACCCAAAAATCATCTACATCCCTGTCATCTGACCCGAACCCGAAGGACAGCCTCGTTCTGACTTCACGTCTCTCGCTGTTCTGAAGGGCAAATTCGAAAATACGTTCAACTACGAGCCGTTGTCCGTGTTCAACACCATTGCTATACATGGTTCCAGGGTCGACCTTGACGACGTACCGATTTCTAGTCATGGCTGGGGTGGGGGTGGCGGTGCGCACCAGCTTGAATGTTATGCTACGCTTCACAGAACGAGATGTTGCTGCTGTGGATGGTACGACCGGTATTGAACAGGAATAAGGGAGCACAGTTTTATTTGTAGAAGGAACTAATGTGAGGGCTGTTTCGTAAGACGTACAGGGCTGGGGCTCTAAAATTCAGATTCACGAGCCCATCCACATGTATTATATCTGGCTCTACAGGATGTGGTAAAACTGTGTTTATACTTTACTGGTTTGCCCTTTCTTTACAACCGACTCTGAGTAGCGATAATATATTCGTATTATACCCCTATAAGAGATCCATGCATATATTACTACTATGTAATTAAAATGTTACTCACTTATATCCATTTCATATGGGAAACCTCTACAATAGAAACACTCTCTAAGCTGAATTCAATGGTATTTGGATTGGGTTCTTTCTATCCATCCATTTTATCTCATTTCAAAACACTTAGATGACTATGCCATGGTAAGTGTCTTCCCTCTTACAGAGAACCGAAGTGTTATTGAAAGTAAAGATGAAAAGTAATGAAAATGATAGAAGTGAAAATAGAGCCGAAATTACCATAAAAGATGGTCTTTGGATTTCCTCTTGTGAATTTATAGATTAGAAGTTAATTATTTGATGAGAAGAGAGATTTAATGGAAATTTCATGTATTTACAGTTTGTATGACTTTATTTTCTGTTACTATTTTATCAATATATTTTGTCAGTTAAATGTAAATGTCTGTAAGTATCGGAGAAAATAAATTTGTGAAATCAGAGTAAAGAGGAATGTGCTGTCAGAAAAGGCTGGCTATTCACTTTATGTTGGGAAAGTTCCCCGACGTATGATAATCAGTCTGTATCTAAGGCCCATTTTTTTTTTTTTTGCCAAGTTGTGAGTTTCATTATGGTAAATTTAAAGAGAAAGAAATTCTTAGAATATAAATATTCTCTATTAAACTAAATTGTTTAAATTGGACTCTAATTCAGAAGCAAATTAGCTCTGATGTCGCAGCAATTTCGTAGACAGAAAATTTCATTTACAAAAAGTTTTTTTATTCCCATATTTAGGTGTTTTGAATAAACTATCGATGTAACTGCGAGTTTAACAAAATGAAGTGAAATTAATTCCATTGGAAATAGTATTTTTACTCATGAACGGTAATGCAAAGGAAGAGGAGATAATTTCATTTCTCGATAATAAAAATTATAAATTTTTAAAATGTATAAAAAAAAAATAGTATAAAATTCCATTAAAAATAATGTATTGACTATTTTAAGAATATATGTTAACAGTAATTTATAATGCAAACAAGATTATACAAGAACTATGTCGGAACGACATCATTGCCCAGTCTATATTTGTGAATTTAGCTTTCGATGCAAGGACTGATTCTTGCTAATGACACATCGTACTATAAAGTTTCATCAATTTATGTTGAGCGGTTCAAAAGCTGCAACCCGGACATGAAAGTGTGACGAACGGACAAGTGCCATCTAGTTTGCCGTTCCAAATTTATTTATGTAAAATCGATAAAGTTTAGTTCTCTAGTGCTAGTGCCGCGAATAATATCGGCTGGCGTAAGCCAGAATGCATGTGTACATACAAAGCCCATTTCCCATTCTGAATGGGATGGGCACGACGCATGAACTCGAGATCGAAAACACTCAAATCAATTACACGTACGAGGATACAAAAGGATTATCAGCAGAAATAATGTACCACCCCAAACTCAGGAATTTAGAATGACTTTAAATGAAAAGGATGGGTATTACACATTTAGTGCTATGTGGAGTGAGACCATCGTCTTGGTTTACACATTTCACAAACCGTTTCCATTTTCCTATTCTTCACACTAATTGCATCCTTCCGTCGTTTATTTGATATTCCTCTACTTCTCAAACCCACACACTCAATATTAGACATCTTCACAATTCTATCATTATTCGTTCTTTCCACATAACCATACCAGCATAGCATACTATCCTTCATTCTCGTCTCTAATGACGTTTTTACTCGACATATTCCTTGACCATCTTCATTTCTCATTCGGGCAATCCGTTTTACACCAATCTTGCTTCATAAATTATTTATCTCAACTGTCCGCACCTTTGACAGTATAATATTATATGCTGAATCTTTTCATCGGCAAAAACCTTACTTTTATTTACGTTCACTTCTAAAAACATTTCACATACGTCAACAAAACTTGTTTGTCACTGCTGTCTTTATCATTCTTTCATTTACCCAGAAACCACACACACTGAGAATACATTAGACAGCCGCACCTTATTCCTCTACTAAATCTAGATTTACTTCTCTTACTAGCAGTCAGCATATTTAATTTCATCTCTCGCATTACCCTAGTCATGTGCACATTAAACAACCACGACGATATCACACATCCCTGTCGCACTTCAGTAATGAACCAGTCATTCAACTTGCCCTTAACTCGTAAACAAGAGCTACTACCCATGTGAAACTGCATTTAACAACTTACCACTGATATCATACACGCATCATATGATTTCTGTAAATCCATAAATACCATACACACTAGGGCGGAGTGTAACCAGACAAAAGTTTTCTTTCCCGTTAGGTACATTGAAATTATATTGTGGTTTTAACTAGGAGACACAAAGAAAACTGAAATAATATTCTAAAGTATCTTGAACTGCCCCATTTTTATGGTGGTTTATAACTGATTCTTGGTTATGTTGTGAGGAAAAAAATAGATATAACCCACACAAAACTTAAAAATATATCTTCTGCAAATGATTTTCAGGTTATTTAATGAATTTCTATTTACTTTTTCTTTTCTGGATTAATGATATTCTCGAATTTAATGTTTTGTTGCAAGGAATATAAAGAAACAAGGAAAGAAAAAGAAAAATTTTCTTTAATTTGTTTTATTAAATACATATAGAGTATAGAAACACAGAGCAAATGAGTGCACAAATGGTAACTGCAAAAAACAACCTTAACTATTCGAATACAGAAGGGAAACGTTTAGCAAAATTCTTTTTGGTTGCTACGTCTGGCATCAGACTACGTGAAATCATTCTAGCTCTGATAAAACCATTTCGTGCTTCAAACCGAAATATCGAACTTGAAGAGGTCCGTCACTAATTTAATACAACGCTCTACATTCTGGGTATGATTGGGATAATTTGGAATGTTCAATACGATTTCTTTGATAGTTAAAATTTCTCTCAATTCTAAATTTTGACCAGTCCCATTTTGCATGTCTATAATTTTGCTAACAGCTTTTTCACGTTTTTCCCTAGCTGAGTCACACAACATTGCCAGAAGTATATTTTCCGGGTGAGCAATGTATGCATTTCGGGATATATACTTAACAATTTCTACTTATTCTCTACGCAAGTGCTTAACCCTATTAATAGCAGAAAACACATGCCTTGGGCCAGCTATGCAATTAGGTCTACACTTGATGTCAAACCAATTAGGACCAAAATTTGTCACAATGAAGCGTGTTATTGTGTAAAGTTTCTTTGTTGGTTTCACTATTGAAACATAAGGCTTATAAACCATATTATCAAGAGTTAACCATCTAGCATAACTAAAAGGACCTGGCTTTACATGAGCAAGGTGTTCATCAACTGTACCATTTCTGATTGCTGAAATAATGCGGTATAAGTACTGCTGATCTCCACTAAGATCATCAACAATGTGTTGTGGCAGATATAATAGTTCTTTACCACTAGTTATAGGTTTGAATTGTACTACTGGATTGTTTTCACGGAGCTGAATGGCTTCCCCAATAGGACCAACAGAGGTACTTGCCCCAGATGTTGTACCATCCAATGTTTCAGAATGTCTTAGAGGTAATTCATTTGTATGAAGCATACAAATGAACTAGTGAAGTGGCCTACCAAGTGCTTTCTCCATAACATGAATCACACGTCCTGTATAACCTGTATTTGTGCAATTACAACTTACTTGTTACAGCTGTATCATTTTGTAGATGTCTCTCTTTAATAACTGACAATACTGAATTTGCTATGTCTGCAGCATTAATTACTCGATGCTGGTGTGTGATGGGTAATACACTCTCCACTCAGCAATCATTATATAGTGTTCTTCACTCTTCTTTTCACTGTACCACCTATCATTGACTTTCACTTTACTTGAAGTCTAATCTTTTCGACCATCGAAGTATATGGAAGTACAGGATTCACTTTATCACTTTTCAATGTTTTTCGAAGTCTTTCTCTTTCTCTCCGCACTTTAGTTCTGTCTATTGCGAGATGGTCATCTTCTTTGGTGATCATACCAACGTCTATCAAAGTTGCAGTTGCAATAGCAGCAGTGCCACGATCTGATACACTAAATCTATCTGCCTGCATTGCAACATGCCGCAAAGACATTCTCATTTGGCTTCCAGTATTTTCAAAACCACAATCTTCAGTTTCCATTATCCCATTGTCACTATCTTCATCTGAAGAATTTTCTACTAACCCCAAAGGTTGAACTTCAGTGGAACGATTGATGGCTTTCTTTTCTTTACTTACTTGTTCCGAGAGCTTCTTCTTGTATCTCTTTTGTAAAATTTTTGTGGCATGCACATCTACACTACCTATGTACATTTTACGATCAGTCCTCTGATCAAGTAGAAACTGTATTTCCTCGTTTGGTACTTTTTATCTCTCCCACAAATGCAATCTATGTGAATTTTTTCACAATCATCACTGCATCCTATGTCTGTATAAAATTTTAAATTACATTTAAAGGCACATATATCAAATAAATTACTGAGACTATTCATATACTGTATACATTTTTTAGCTTCACTGATGTTTTTGATCTACTCAACGTTGCTCCTATTTCTAGGAATCTTGCTACCTTTTGAAATACGGCTTTTTTCTGAATTGTGAGGATTAATGCTTGCTACCAAAGTTTTAGTAACTCCTGAGTTATTTGTCTGATGATTGGCTTGTTAGCTACATTTTTCCTTTCTTTGAGATAGAGAAAGTACCGAGCCACTTCTAAATTAGTTGGCAAAAGATTATGAGGCAACTTCTCAAGAGTTCCAAACATACAATGTTGCTCAGAATGCCTTGTGCTCACAATGTTTTTCCTTGCTGAATAACATGGGGAACTTGAAATCGTAGATGCTGCTGCATGGAAAGCTGTTGGTGTAGAGTTGCTGCAAGAGGGGATGTTGCTAGCTTCATGTGAAGAAGGATGTTGTTTTAGTTGTGGAGACACTGATGTGTGGGATGCTGATTCCATCTCTGCTCTTCTATAGGTGAATTAGTAACTGAAAAATAAGAACAAAAACTCAAATAAATTTCAGTGAATTTTAATTGCTTAAGGAAAAACAACAAATACTCGTATATATTTACTCAGTTTACTTATGTCAGTCAAATGTACATTGTAATAAGTGTAAGAGAATAATTTTTATCTCATTTCTCATAGCATGCTCACTACCTTCTTACCTATGGATTCTGCAGCTGCGGGACAACTACTGCAGCTTGCTGCCAAGCAAACTGTGGTGCCTGGGGAGTCAGAAGACACGATGCGTACAAGTATACAATCCGACCTTGACAGGAATACTTAAATCTTGGAATGACACAAAATAATATATTAAAGTTATAAAAATTATTACTGTGGTTTCATAATCGCATTAATAGGGGTTATTAATATGATGTAATGTTGACGGATGTATGCTAGATGAGAACTCTATTTTCTGTGTTTGTTAAATTGTATTTATGCAAAAATAAGGCGGTTAGAGAAACCTGGTACAATTTGTATTATCATATTCATTTTTCTCAGCAAAAACTACAATAAAATATCAATGTGTCATTGTAAATTATCATTTTCACTCCGCCCTCATACACACCCTTTTATCCCCTTGTCGCCTAAAGATTCTGTCATTTCTCTCACTGCAAACATTTACTCAACAAATCTTTTGCCCATCCTTGAAGCTGCCTTGCTCATCTCCACCTAAAGGAGTTTGTTATAATTTTTACTCTATCTACATATCTATCCATTTCGGTACATACCCTGGCAACAATCTCAATGGTACTAGGTTTGGTTATACTGTATATATGAAAAGTGTACTCGACATCTCATTATGAACTTAGCTTTCTGAAATGAATAATAGATATTTTGAAGTGTTTCATAGATATTTTAAATATCTCAAAACTGTGCTGAAATGTTTCAGACATATGTACAGGGTAGTCCAGAAGTCCCTACCTATTTTGCTGAAATAATGATACTTCTATTTTATTTTCTACAGGTCATAGATGATGATGGATTTACAACAACGTGTGATAGTAGTAACACTACGTATCCAAGGGAAGAACTGCAAAGAAATTTGAGAAAAATTGGAAAGAACATTTCACAAACCAGCACCTACAGACAAAGCAATTCGCGACCTGGTCAATAAATTTAAAAGAATACGATGATGAGGCAAGATCTGAACGTCCAGGTACCTTTCAAGAAAATGTCGAATTGGTAAGAGATAGCTTTGAAACAAATCCTAGAATGACAAATCACACAGCATCACGTAGACTGAGCATACCAAAAACGACTATTCTAAGGATTTTAAAATCAACATTAAAAAAAAGTTACCATATTCAAGTGCTACATGAGTTACACGAAGAGGATTATCCAAAACGAGCCGACACGTGCACAGAATTGATTGAAAAAATTCATACTGAAAACTTATTAAACCACATTCTCTTCAGCGATGAGGCGACATTCCACATATGCGGAAAGGTTAATCGAGATAATTGCCGTATCTGGGATAGTGAAAAACCAACTGAGTTCTACGAATGGGAGAGAGATTATCCTAAAGTTAATGTCTGGTTGGGTATGGTAAGAGCCAACTTATCTTGACATGCTTCGGCAGTTCCTTGAACCTCAGCTTCATTCAGATGGCATTCTCGACACTGTTTTCTTTCAACAAGATGGAGCTCCATGTCACTATACAAACATCGTTCGGGCGTACCTTGATGAGCTATTACCAAATCGCTGTATTGGACGTGATGGAAACAGGCCGTGGGCAGCACGATCTCCGGATTTAACACCATTAGACTTGTTTGCGTGGGGCTTTAATACGAGGGAAATTTAATAAGTATCCGCACTTTTTATTTTCACAATTTTATTTTCACATCTGATAGATTATAAACACATCACTTCTCAACATAGTCTCCCCGTTTCTTAATACACTTAGTCCAGCGATCTACAAGCTTCCTAATGCCATCATAAAAGAATGTTTTTGGCTGTGTGCGTAAAAATCCGAAGGTGTCAGGTCTGGACTGTAGGCTGGATGGTCGAGAACTTCAAATTTAAGTTCTTGAAGGCATTTTCTAGTCTGTGCAGCGGTATGAGGGCGCGCATTGTTGTGTAACAGAATAACACCTTCCGACAATCTCCCTCTCCGTTTTGTGCGAATTGCTTGCTTTAACTCATTCCGAAGCATGTCAGAATACGATGCACTTGTTACTGTAGTTCCACGCTCTAGATAATGTTCAAGGATAGGGCCTCGTGTATCCCTAAACAGTGTTAGCATAACTTTACCTGCTGACGGCTGCGCTTTGAACTTCCTTACAACGGGAGATGTTGGATGCTTCCATTGCATGCTCTTTCGTTTGCTTTCTGGTTCATAGTGATGGATCCAGGTATGGACGTCTGCTCTCGTCTTTTGGCGCGGTATCATAATGAAGGTGAAAACTTTTTGGAGCGCATTATCACTGGATATGAGACCTGGATCACTATGAACCAGAAACCAAACGAGAGAGCATGCAATGGAAGTATCCAACATCTCCCGTTGTAAGGAAGTTCAAAGCGCAGCTGTCAGCAGGTAAAGTTATGCTAACACTGTTTAGGGATACACGAGGCCCTATCCTTGAACATTATCTAAATCGTGGAACTACAGTAACAAGTGCATCATATTCTGACATGCTTCGGAATGAGTTAAAGCAAGCAATTCGCACAAAACGGAGAGGGAGATTGTCGGAAGGTGTTATTCTGTTACACGACAATGCGCGCCCTCATTCCGCTGCACAGACTAGAAAATGCCTTCAAGAACTTAAATTTGAAGTTTTC